>RJWM01001543.1:0-152766 GCA_004363535.1 Dasyprocta punctata
CCTTTATTTCATTCTTTTACTCTTTCCATGGGCTACAGTTCTCGTTTTAGATTCTTCTTGGGTCCAGAGGACCCATCTCCCTCTTTTTTCCTTCTCTCTGTTATTATATTAGTTTATATTCCAGCATTTTGATGGTATATTCAGGGAGCCTCCCTGTCACGGTGTCATCTGGGCGGCCATCTTGGAGGAAGTCCTGCTTTGCTCAACAGATGATGATTAAAACTAATGGACACCAGCATCTTGGGATATATGAGGAAAATCCCTGAAACCTATCATTTGCCTAGATTATGGATAAAATTAGGTTCTATTAAGCAAGGATGAAGAATGGCAGCTTTTGTGTAGGTGACTAATACTGTCTGCCATTGTGAAAAACTTTTTTACATTAGATGCCAGTAAGAGAGTATCATTCAGTGCTATTTTTGCTCAAACGTTCTGAAAGCCCAAGTGTAACTGGCTTAAGCAATAAAGAGATAGTGCTGGCTTCAGGTAAGACCGGAAGTAGTGGCCTTAACAGTGTAACTGAAGATTTGGCTTCTCTTGGTCTCTCTGCTATTTACAGTACCAACTTCTTCTGAAGCCTGCTACTATTCTGGAAGACTTACATCTGCTACTGTCTACTAGAGTTAATCCTCTTTCAATCTGGTATCAAAGAGAATCTCTCCCTGCATTTACTACAGAAAAATAGACAGCATACCTTTTCTATGAACCACAGCAACTATCTCTCACATCTCATTGGTCCATTTAGATTACAAGACCATCTCTGAATCAAGGAGTGAGCTATGAAGTTGATGTCTAAAGTATTTGACACTGTCATTCATTTTAGCAATACAATTTATATCAGTAACTTTCTGACAGAAATTAAACCAGGAAGATAAATAAATGAATAAATAAAGGACCCTCCCCATTCTTATATGAGTCTCATATCACAGGCATTTTCCTAAAAAGATTTTTAATAGATTGAATAATTGTTATCTAGAACATAGTTTAAAGTAAAGGGAATAATGAAAATCAAATTTATGCAAGGCACATAGTAAAAATAAGACCAATATTAAAATTCTAGCATAATAAAAAATAATTTAGGATGTAATTCACTGGTTTTGACAAAGATTAGAAACTTATTCATTGTGACAAGTTGATATTGGAGATATACAATTAATTTTTTCGTTGTTGTTAAAAACTAAGTTGCATGTGGTGAAGCAGGCCTGTGATCCTAGCATTCCAGAAGATGAGGCAGGGGGTTACCAAGAGTTTGAGGTCAGCCTGGGCTACACAGTGAGACCCTGTCTCAAACAAAACAAAACAAAACAACACAAAACAAAACAAAGCACAAAAACAAAACTAACAATTAGGTTCAAAGACTTTGATATCATTTGAAGAGAGTTTAAAAAATCAAAATATATAATAAAAAATATTTTAGCAGCATGTACTTTTTAGTATTCAACACTATTTAATGCTAAGTCAGCATTTTTAGCATGATTACCATATAATTTATGAAGTTAAAATATTATTTATATATTCTAAAATATACCCTTGAAGAAATTAATAGGATCCAAAGGCCAGAAAATGAATAATGAGTCATTATTCATACATTAAGAAATACAAGAGCTGGGCGTGGTGGCACACGCCTTTAATCCCAGCACTTGGGAGGCTGAGGTAGGAGGAGCATTGTGAGTTCGAGGCTGGCTCGAGCTACAACGGGAGTACAAGGCCGGTCTGAGCTACACAGTGTGACCCTGCCTTGAAAAAACCAGGGCTGGGAGTTTGGTTCAGTGACTTAAGCGCCCGTGTGGCAGGTGTGAGGTTGTGAGTTCAATCCCTGGTGCCACAAAAAAAAAAAAAAAAAACAAAAAAAAAACAAGGAGGAAAAGCAGCTTCCAAGGGAAGTGTGGGGAGGGGGTCTTCGAGTACACTCACATGGATGCCCCCTACAATGATTTCTTAAAACTTTGGGCAAATCAGCTTCCTGCGTATCAGCTTCTTTGTTCACAAAATAAAAGCTGGATTGGGGGCAGTAGCTCAATGGTAGCATGCTTGGCCTTGTTCAATCCTCAATGGCACAAATAATAATAATTTATATAATCAATAAAAATTACCCCAAGTTGTAGAGTTATAGGAGTATGTTAGGGATTTTTGAACTTCTGAGCATGTATTTTAAACTATTTGGATGCTTCGCATAATGTATCGTGTCATTCATTCTTGAGCTGACATTTGAGCTCTTTATGTCCTCGCTGCATTTATGTTTCCCACAGTGGACACACAGTCTGTGCCACACTTGTTGAGCTAAATCAGAGGCCATGATTATGATTATGGCTCTGCTTCTCCATCAGGTGGATAATTTGGAGTGATTGGCTTATTTAATCCCTCCCCGCAGTGTTACTTGACCCCAAAACTACTTGTCGGTCCTTTCTTAAACAACTAAAGGTGGGAGAAGTAAATTGATCAACACAGCTTTAGCTTGTTCAGCTTCTGAAAATTGTAAGCCTTATTGATGAGAAACCAAAAAATTACACAAATGAACTTGAAGTTTTGTGACATTAGGATATGTAGAATCTCATTTCTTGACTGATAATACCCTCCCCTGGGCAGAACAGAGAAACTGGAATTTTTCTTCCTGAGACAAATCATTGAAAACTCTAATCCTGACTTGAAGCTCTTGGTCATAAAGAAACTCCTTGCTTGCCTTGTGTGATATTAACGATAAGACCCTACCTACCCTTCAGAAGGGGTTATACCCTACTCAACAAGGAAGGAATGTATAGAATCCAGACAGACAGGGCTTACTGGGTTTCCCCACTCAGACTATTAGTGTTAGTTTGGGCCCTTTTTTGTCTAATGAGATTTCCCAAGCAATGAAGTTTCTATGCAACTCCAAAGGGCGATGTTGGGTGAGCTTCTGTATCCTGAACATGTGGAAGTGCCAGCCTGGAGAGGACCCAGGATCTCAGTGTCCTGCCCTCCTAGCTGACCCTACACTAATCTCTTCATCTGTACCCTTTGTAATATCCTTACTAATAAACTGATAAATGTGAGTAATTTTTCCCTGAGGTCTGTGAACCAGTTGAGCAAAATAATTGAACCTAAGGCGCGTGTCTTACTTTTCTTGATGTCAGGACAAAAATACTCAACACTCACAAGTTAAAGAAGGAAAGGTTTGTTTGGCTCATTGCTTGTAGAAGTTTCAGCCCACATTCAGCTGGATTCAAGGCAGCACGGGATGACACAAGAGTGTGGCGGAGAAGATGTGCCTTCATGGCATGGCAGTGGGGAGGCAGAGAGGGATCTAGGGAGACTGGAGAGAACAGGCCTTCCAGACCATACCCCTCATGACCCACTCACAAATTCACATTTAGCTGTAAACTCATGAGTGGATTAATCCACTGATAAGTATCATGCTCCCATGACCCAATCCCCTTCCAAGGTCCCACCTGTGAGCACAAGAGGCTTTGAGGAACAGCTAGCTGTAAGGGTCATGGGAACCCTGTTTATAGCCGGTTGTTCAGAAGCACAGGTAGAAACAACCCGGGGCTTGTGATTTTGGCGTCTGCAATATGGGAGGGACAGGTTTGGGAGCTGAACCCTCAATTGGTGGGATTTGCTACAAAACTGAATTGAACTGGAAGCCACCCACCTGGTGTCTGCTGCAGAACTAACTGCTTAAAATCCTCAACTCCTCATCTCTGCCTGGGTGGGAGGCAGGTGTATCTTTGAATGTGCAGACACAGGTCTGTGTGGTCCAAAAAACATCCAGAAAGGAAGTATGATAGTGTGATATATGAAGTAACAGAAGAAAGAGGCATCTACTCAACAAGGAAGCACTTATCTGGTCTTATCCCACCTGAAAGTTGCACTCAGTCAAATAGTCCAACTTGCCAATGTCATACAGAAGGAAGAGAAGTGGGAAATGGAATGGAATAGGAGAGGAGGAGAAAAGGAGAGAGAAGGGGCGGGGAAGTGTGGGGAGGGGAGGCAGGCTGCATAGTAATCTCCTCTACTAAGTTGCAGGAATGAGTGGTCATTTGGGAAGTTTGCAAATGATGCTTGGAGAAGAATGAGTCCAAAGCCCTAGAACTGTGCCATGGAGTAGCAAAGTAGAATCTGCTAGAGAAGCTCTGTGAGAAGCTCTGTGCTCCAAGGGACAGCTGCAGATAGGGAGAACTGAGATCCTGCTTTGACTAAATAAGCCTTGCTAAAGCAGTGACTGCGTCATACACAGTGTAAACCCGGGATGCTGCCGGCTGTGGGACAGGACAGTGGCTCCTGTAAAACTATAGCAGTGAAGTTAAATGTGGATGGCATTAGAGAGGGGTTTTTCTGCTAGCTATCAAGCCCTCAGTTAGCAAATATTATTGAAAGTTAGTATTGGAACTACATAGTTTCTTCAAGGTAACTTTAGAAAACTATATCTTGTTTGTCCTGTAGTATGTTTTCAGACATTTCTCAATCTCTTTATTTTTACATAGCTCTGAGTCAAACAAGCCTTTGGATGTCATTAGCTGTAGGTATGGGAACCAGGCTGGGAACCAGGAGGAAACATCTCACTCTGGCAGTCGGGCATCTCGAGTGGTAAAACTGGATAAGCAGCATCACTTTTCAAGTGCTCCTGGAATAAACCCTGGTCCAATTTGGTTGCATGATACACTACATATGCGTGGGTACATTGTACACACACTTACAGAGAAATGTGGTTCCAAATTCGGAGAGATCAGCCCAAAGAACGCATTCAGTCAGATGCAAAGCTGTGATCCTCTTATGCCCTCCTTCCTCAGTGCCACAGATTCATGTAAAAACAAACCAACATCACAGTTTGATTCAGTGAAAAATTCTAATGGATTGGTAATCCACCAAGAGGAAAGTGAAAATGAATGAGCTAATAGGAGTGCGAATTTCTGAATAAGACCCATGCATTTTTTGGGAGGTTTTGGAGATTTGGTTTTATTCGTTTATCCTTGGTAGTGCATGTATTCTCACAAATCTCTAAATTAGACCTGGAGGATAAAATAATGACTAAAACTAGCCCCTATGTAAATGTTCAATTCTTCTTCTGTTACTCAAAATAACCTTGTCTGTGTCAGCAGTCCATTAATTGGTTTAGTTTCAAAACAAAAAAGTTACAGATGTTCTCAACCATAAAAGAATACTCCAAGATGAGGGTAAGAGTTTTGAGAAGTATTATAGTAACTTTAAAACACATCTTTTAATTTCTTATTATCAAGAAAAACATGAGTAGATTGATATATTAGTGCCATTTTTTTTGTGTAAATTTAAAATTATAACTTTACCATTTACCCTTTATGGGAAGGATAAAATCACGCTCAAATGTAGGCCTTTCTAATTACTTGCTGTGTGAGTTTTACAGAGCTTTTAAACTTTCTGTGTCCATTTCTTTTGTCAGTACAGCTATGAATATACTACTAAAGTTTCTCAATGCTGTGAGTCAAGGCTTAAAATGATTAGTTCATGTCAAAAATCTTATATTAGTGTTTGACACATACTAATTTTTCAAGAAATGTTAACTATTATTATTATCTGCAAACAATTCTAGGCACCTTCTCCAATTCAAAGGCCTCTATTTTCCTATAAATCAGCTGATGCTTTTGTTTTGTAGAATGATCAAGTAGAAGTTTTCATTTGTATAAGTTCATAAATCCATAGTTCTATTTCTAAATTTCTAAATGTTCTGGAAGATAGAAGTCTTTCATAGCTCATCTGGTGGTAAAATCTGACCTGATGTGACCTAAATTCACTTGACAGCAAAACCTTATCTGAACTAATGAGACACTATTTATAGTATTTATACAACCCTTTGGTATAAATATTAATATTTTGGCGGTGGAGTATTGTTCCAGACCCTGGCAATGTTGCCTTTTAAATTTGAAAAATTCTGCATTCTGAGATACACTTGCCACTAAATTTCAGATAAGATTTTTGGTAGACCTGTACTAGTATAGAAGAAATCTCCATTTATAGCTGTGACAAACAAGATTTATTAAGCAAGGATGTGAGTTTCTCCAATAACAAACATGCTGAACCAATCTGCTTCCCAGATCTAAAAAATGTGAAACTTGTTTCCTCTATGACATTCATTATCTAGATTAATCTTCTCTCCTGCTTGTTCCCTGTGCTGTAATTTCCAGGGAACATTTATTTCGGTTGTGGAACATTTATCAGGCTATAATAGTTCTACTTCTCCCCCAATCTTTTTAATCAGTGTTCCCTATCTCATTTTTGTCCACATTCATGCAAATACAATGTATAGAATAGGCCAAAATGCTCAAGCAGTTGAGCATAAGTATTATGTCCTCTCAACCCTATTCTCGATTGATTCTGACCTAATCTGGGACAAATCAAGGAGTGAAGAAGTTGGGGTCTTGCCAAGTGACTAACCCCATTTTACTCCCCTGCACAAATCTTATTATGCATGGAGAGACTGACTGGTCTTCAGGCAATTTGTGCATTGTTTTTTTTTTTTTTTCAGGAAATGGAGAGCAGATCCCAATCTAAAAAACCTACTCATGTTTGCCACTCAAGATTTCCTGAGATGTCTAGGAGAAAATTTTGTCTAGGTCACCTTATTCATTATCTCCAGAAAGTTAAATTTTTCCATGTATTTTAAAATTCCCCAAATAGACCTAACCTCCACATTAGCCACTAATGATAACTGACTTTGAAAACTGAATGTAGTTTTAATTTCTAATAGAAAGCAGCAGTACAGGTAGAACTGAACCTGAAAATCTCATTCCAGGGTATTCAGATCATTTTCTTTCTCTTTTGTGGTCAGGAATGCCTCAAGATACAGAACTACTTCATTACTAAGGTGGCCACCAGTAAAGAGGCAAATGTGGGTTTATCACAGATGTCAATCTGAACAAGTTGAACATTCCAACCCCAGGGAGGTAAAGACACAACTTTTAAAGCATATGATAAAGCGACATTGTTACTGGCCACTTAGGTTCAAAGGCTCAGGCTCCTTTGCTGGCCCCTGACCAAATCAAATTAGGCCATCTGTTTGAAAAAAAAGGAAAAAGAATTTTTTACAAAGCTGGCTCCAAAGAGAAGGAGGAGCCCAATAGCTCAGGGGGAGAGGGTGCACAGAGAGAGAAAGCAGCTCCTCACACCTGCTCCATCACTTTCAGCCAGCTTCAGCCCACTGGCTCCTTTTGTGTGGAAAGGAAACTGAACTCCAGGCCTACATCTTGGACATCTGCATGTTCTCTCACTTCTTTTGGGCTGAGGAGCAAAGGGGTTTTGAATATGTGCTCCTCAGGAGAAAGTTTGGAAAAGGTGCTTATCTTTAAAAGAAAAAAAACCTAGCATTTAAAGTTCCATTTTGCAATGCCAGTTACAGCATCTGTATTTGAATTCTCTCCAGGGCACTTACTGATCTGTCTCAGAGCTTTTCTGGACTTCGGTTTCTTGGTCTGGAAAACAGGCATCACAACACTGACATTTGCAGACTTAGTCCATGTCATAGTTAAAATGTTTTGAGCTGGAGTTCAGAGTCATATTGTTTAAATAACCAAAATTACCAATCTCCTAGAATTACTCTGTCTCTAGAAAATAACATGTAAAATAATTGCTCTGCTAACAGTAAACAACATCAGCTGACGACTGATAGGGTATGGAAAAGACTTTGAACAGTTTAACTTTCGATGATGGCACTGAGGTAGAAGATCAGGACATGGAAAATTGGCCAGGCAAGTAGGTGCAATCTGTCATTCACAGATGTCCAGAACATGTGCCCTAGCCTTGTACATGGGACCAATCAGAGAATGCTGTCTTCAGTTCTTCTTACAAGAACTCAGCAGGCTTTCAGTAGGATGGCCTAGATCTGACATTAGCTGAGAAGTAGAGGGTACAAAAGATGACCATCATTAAGTTCTTGGCCGCTGTACTTTCTCTTTCATAGTCATTTGCTCTCTTCTGGTAGAGGGTACTTCCCCCCCACCTCCTTTTTTTTTTTTCCCTTCCCTCTCTCTCTCCACTTCCTCTGTTCCTTCTGTCTCAGAATGGGCTTTCATCTGTTGGAGGACTTAGGTTCTTTAATTTGTTTTTCTGGTGTTGATTGTTGGAGAGAAGCAGGGAATGAGAGGTTCATAAAAATTAACAGAAGCCAGGGAACTCCGAAGTTTCCTGTGGTGTTGAGAACAGTTTCGGGATGAATTCCATCTATCTCTTTGGGGGATATGTCTGCCAAAACCCTCATTTCCCACTCTGATGAAGACTGAAGGTTCTTGAAGCAGCCTACCAAGGTCCTGTGAGAAATCATGGGAGACCCTGAATGTCATGGAGCTAAGAATCTACTCTTCGGAACCTCTGGAAAACCTAAGGTTCCTCTTCAAAAAGCAAGACTATGGTTCCGCTCTGAGTACAGATAAGTAGAGTCACTAATAATCCCTAACCCACCAAAGCTTAAATAGGCACTGTACTGGAATTTCTGTTTCTAATTAGATCCATAAAACATGTGGGCAATCTTGTTAGGGCTATGACTCTTAGGTTTTTGTAAATTAATAGCCTTCTTTGCCACACTTCCCCAAGGAAGTGTGAAAATGTGACCTGTTCCCTGTCATATTTGGGTTCTACATTCCCAACCTAATAGTAAAGTTGGGAATTCACCAATTTTTCCTGACAAATTCACCAAACTTTCCCTCACTGAACAGTTACTTCAACAGTTCTTCAAACGTAACTCTTTTCTTACTGACTTCTGATAGGTTTTTTTTTTTCCCAAGCCAACTAGTGAACTACAAATATCCCAAGGTAGTTGATAAGTACATAATCCCCAAAAGGTAGAGCTTACAGTCTTTTCTTTTTTTTTTAACAGGAAGTAGCTATATAAAGACATACACCTCCACACCTTCAGGACCCATAAAGAATTATGGAGATTTATGCCCCACTGGAGGAAATGGGGCAGGAGATTAGGGTAAAGAAAAGTGGCTGGGCAAGTGTGTGTGACCTGCCAATTGTTGGAGATTCAGGGCATGCACCCTAACCCTGTACCTGAGACTAATCACAGAATTCTATATTTAGTTCTTGAGTGAACTCAAGTAGGTTTTTGATAGAATGGCCTTGCTGAATCTACCAATGGCCTGAGGTGTGGAGGATAAAAAATGGCTGCCACTAAGCTATTGCCCACTGTGATTTTCTTTTACAGTGCTCTACTCTCACTCTGTAGAGTATATTTCATTTCTACTTTAAATTGACCTTTGTATATTTCTTTTCCTACCTTTAATGAAGGTAGAACCATGCCAGTTTTTGTGCTTGCTTTGTCCAATCCTCTGTTGAGGACAAGAAGAACCTAGAAAGAATCTCTAGAAAGAGTCCCTGGTACTCCAGAACCCAGTAACAGGACCAGTGTTGACGAGGGCTACCTGTGGAACACAGCTGCAGGATTATAGTTAAGAGACCAATGTCCTAATTAACATGCTGGCCAGTGGGCCAGTCTGGAGCTGGTTCTCCCACAGTTACACGTGGTCCACATAACTACATAGTCCACACTTTAGATGTCTCGTTGAAAACATCATGGAAGTTCTTTGGGACCTGAGAAGAGGAAAAACCATAGCAGAAGCAGCCCTGGTTCCTGCAAAAAACCTAAATACATCACAAAATGTCTCAGGAATCCTAGATGTCTGGGATATGATAGCTTCAATGGGCTCTTTCTTATCGCAAGAGATCTGGTCCCTTGCTGAGAAATCTCCCACAGTGAAGAGCTCCCAGTGTTCTGTGACATCTGTAAATGCAAAATATTGGTTTCCTAGGAGACTTTAAATTCCAAATCTCTCTGGTACAGCTGGGCATGGTGGTGCATGCCTGTGATCCCAGTACTCAGGAGACTGAGGCAGGAGGATCACATTTGATTCAAGGATACTCAACCAGTTGAGCACTCAACCTTGAGCACAAATACTCAACCTTGAGCACAAATACTTGTTGACATGCATTTGTTACCTGCCACTTAGGTTCAGCTTCCTTTGTTCAGCCTTGAGTATCCAACCAGTTGAGTATCCTTACATTTTCTTTGGGCAACTAGCATCAATTATTTATTTCTCTATTATCCTAGTTCTTTTCCCACTAGTAAACAGGATAGAAAATAAAATTCTTAAATGAAAAGTCCTCGTGGTATAACCAATGAATCAAATGTGAGTTCAAGGCCAGCCTGAAGTACATAGTGAAACCCTGTCTCAAAAAAGAAGCAAGCAAGCAAACAAACAAATGCCCAAATCTCTTTGGTATCATCTCTAAACATGACATTTAAGCAAAGATGTGAAGCCCAACTTTTTCTCCTAAAGCCAGAAACCTATTCTCAGTGGAGATAAGAGAAAAACAGCTACTTGACCCATTGCACACTATTAATGGGAACCCATAATTTATGCCTTTGATAGAGGCTATTAGAAGAGCAGTCCAAGGGCACTGCTGTAGGAAAGCAGCATTTCTTCAGTTGATGCTACCTGACAACAGATTTTGTATTTGAGGAGAAGAGGAGGAGAAAAGTGGGATATAGGACTTAAAAAGAGTTAAGTGGCTAAAAGCCTCCAAAAAGGGCCTAAAACAAGGCAAAAGAAAATTTCAGCATTAACTATTGCTTTCTCAATCTCGCTGTATGTTGTTGTCCCGTCTGTGGACTTAAAGAAAAAAATATTTTTCCTGTAGATCTCTGTCTACAGGTAAATGCATATGAGTTATAGAATGAACCGACTGGTGGTCCTGGGTGGAATACTGTATATATTGTTTTAATTTTGGTGATCGATTTATCAGCAGGGATTCATGATAGGTCAACTTCTAAGTTTCTGTAGGCAAAGGATAATTTCTCCAAAATCCTGAGGGCATCCTGAGTGGTTACAGGAGGAGTGAGTTTTCTCATAGCCTCTTTTCAGCCATCAGAAAACTCCCTGAATTATTGGTAGCATTTTCCTGTCTGTGTCTTAGAGACTGCGTTACCCAGCTTGAACAGTTGTGCGGCTCACAGTGGGCAGTGCACAAATACTTGTTGACATGCATTTGTTACCTGCCACTTAGGTTCAGCTTCCTTTGTTCAACCTTGACCACATTAAAGAGGGCCACATATCTGGGTAAAAAGGATTTATTTAAAGAGGATTCCAAGGAGACAGATGAGCATGTGAGCCTCAAATGACCACCTCACCAAATGCAGGTCTGTTGGGGTCTTTTATAATAGGGAAATGTGCGGGAGGGAATACACTGGAACAATAGACATTTTCAGGTTAGTTACAGCCTTTCCTAGTCAGACCTCTCCCTCCCTTGCCTAAGGCAATGAAGTCCAGCTTGACCTCCAAGTAGAACATCTGCATATTCTCTGGGCAGAGGGAATGTGACAGAGACATTTATGCCCCAGACCTGAGGAAGTTTAGAAGCCACTTGACTCCAAAGGAAAAAAAACTAAGCTTTCAAAGTTCCATTTTGCAGTGCTGGTTACATATTGATATTGTGGAAATTTAAAATTAAAGACAGCGATCTCTGTTGTAGGATCTGATGATGGGACTGAATGTGATGGGACATTCGGAGAACTATTTTAAGAGCTTTTATTGTGTTATAAATAGCTTGAAGGTCACATTTTACACAAAAGTAAATATCTCTGTTGACTAATGTAAGTGATTCAGAGCAAGTTTGTTTCTGTCTAATGAAATTACACAATACAGGAAGCTACAGGAAACGCACATTCTGCCTATCTTCTTTTTTCCAGCTAAATTAGGCTTCAGGAAAGGAAATATGTTTCTCTCTCACAGCAGCCATTTCTAAACAACCTCCAAGGCCTATTCCCCATGGGTTATACTTTGGCAGAACACTGCTGCTGTCCTGTGTGTGGGGTCATGTGAAATACAGTGATCTGACAGTCAGCGGTCCCCTCCTCACTAATGAATGCCACCTTTCTTATGGCTGCTGCATGGGAAAAGAAATGCTCATGTTTATTGCAGAATGAAAACAATGGGAATGTTTGGGGAAATTGTGTGGCACACACCTATTCAAACTCCTGTATATTTGTTTGGTTCTGAAAAATGACTAGTGTAACACTGGAAGTCTGTTGTTCTATGGATTTCCCTGTTATGTATCCAACCATTGACAAGTACCACTGGAAGTTTCCTTTAGTACACTTCCCTTGTTCCATGACTAAGTTAGGGTTCTGCAACTGGGTCATTATTAAATGGGTTGCTAAATGAGGAATTGTATATATTGTGTACATTACAATATTCAGAATAAAGACATGGTCAAAGGAAATCTCAACTTGTTGGCTTTGTTTTTATTTACATGACTCTTATATGCAGTACTGTAATGTATCCCAGAACATAGAACTATAGTACTGTACTATACGGTACAATGAGCAAAGATTACAATACTATATGAACAAGGTATACTGTACAAAAGACTGAAATTGATACTGAGTTATAATAGCTAAAAATTGTGACAGGCAAAACAATAATACTTGTAAATCACTTGGAAAAAATTTATAATTCAAATCTGAGGTTTTAACCAAGGTGAAATGCCACTGTTTTCTAAAAGAGAAAACTAAAAAAAAATTGTCTCTACATTCATGTATTCTCTTATTTGTGCCTCTTTAGAAGGATTAAAATGACACCTAATTTATGGATTTTTCATTGTTATGATTCCTTTTATAAAAAGCAAGTTAGATATTTTCAAGTCCAAAAGAGATGCTTTTTAAAGAAAAAGCAATGGTAGGATTAAGAATGTGGCCCAGTGACAGTGCACTTAGCCAGCATATGTAAGGCCCAGGGGTCAGTCCCATCCCAACTGATTTTTTTTCAACCACAATGAGATAATACTTCGTATCCAGAAAAGGAAACCGAGTGGAAAAAAAAAAAAAGCAGAAAAAGAAAAAGAAAAGAAAGAAAACTGCAAGAAAATCCTACAAAAATCTTGAAAGATACCAAACTCTGGCAAGGATGAAAAAATTTGGAATTTTATAAATTGCTAGTGGGAGTGTAAACTGGTGCTGTTTCTGTGAAAACAGTGTAGTATTTCCTCAAAAAAATAAACATAGAATTATCACATAACCCAGAAGTTTCATTTTCAGGTATAAACTCTAAAGAATCAAAGGACTTCAACAGATATTTGTACACCAAGATTTATAGCAGCACTACTTTTTTTGGTACTGGGGATTGAGCTCACAACCTCACACCTACCAGGCAGGTGCTTAGCCACTGAGCTAAATCCGTGGCCCTATTTTTTGAGACAGGGTCTCACTATGCAGTTCAGGCTGGCCTTGAACTCACTTTGTAGCCCAGGCTAGTCTCAAATTCACTATGTCCAGCTCATAGCAGCACTACTGACAACAGTCAAAAGGTAGAAACAATCCTAATGCCCATAGAGAGATGGAGGTCTAACCCGAATCCAATAATATTCAGCTTTCCGACATTACAGTGCAATAGCTCTGCATACTAAAACATGTATGAACCCTGATGTTATATAAAGTGATACAGCCCAACAGAAAAGGACAACTATCATGTGACTCCACTTGTAGGAGGGATCTGGAATGGACAAACTCAGAGCCAGAAAGCACAGCAGTGGTTTCCTGGAGAGAGGAGAGCGTGGTGGTTGCACAAGATGTGAATGAGCTTGACGTCTCACTTGAAAATGATAAATTCAATATTATGAGTATTTAACCACAATAAAAATTTTTTAAAAAGTGATGTGATTTTTTTTTGATCATTTAAATCTGACATGCCCTTAACATGATAGTTTTCTACCTGCATTAGATTTGTCCTTAGAAATTATCTTTCTCCTCTGTTGGTTACTTGAAATACATCACTTAATTTCTCTAGATCTCAGTTTTTCCTTCCATGAAACAAAAGAGTGGAATTGAGTAATCTCTGGCTCTTGCTGAACTGCTATTATCACCTTGGATGATTAAATGGAAAATATTAAACCATTATTCTATTTAAACCATTATTCTATTTAAAATAGACTATTTTAGGTTTACTTTTTTGCATTCCAGTTCTCTTAGGAAAGGAAGATAGACTGTGAGTTTACCTTTCCTTGTCAGTTGCACTTTTTGACGCTCATAAATATACTATTTTGCTAAAGTTCCCAAAGGTCTTGAAAAAATATCTTAAATATAAAATATTTTGAGGAAAAAAGCAATTTTTGCCACATACATTGTGAATCTGACATGATTGCATATTATCTATATTAGCAGTACCAAAGACGGAAAAACAAAATATCTTTTAATAAAATACAAAACTTTGTTTTCTAAACTAGCGCTTGGTGAGGATCACAAGTTCAAGTCCTCCCTGGATAATTTAGCAAGACCCGGTCTCAAACAGAGTTGGGGGATGTCACGTAGCTTTCCATTGTCTCAGCTTGGGGCATGACACATGGATTGAAGCTTACAGTTCCTTGGCCAGAGAAAAATCATATGACCTTATGTAACTGCCCAGAGGCTGGGAGAAGCAAGCCACACATATGGTCAATGAGCACTGAATGTGTGTCTGCCAAAATAAGCTCCTGTGGTCTGTCTGAGCAGTTCGATGAGATATGAACCGATCATATCCTGGGAATTTAGGCCATGGGATAAATGCAGTTTCAAGATAGCTGCTGTATTACTTCCTATTGCTACTCTAACAAATTACTACAAACAGCAGCTCAAAGAGCAAAAGTTCATTATTTTACATTATTGTAAGTCAGAAGTTCAGCATGGATCAATCTCTTTAGGTAAAAATCAACCAAGGTGCCGGTGGGGCTGTGCTCTGGGAGTTTTGGAGAGAACCTCAGTCTCATGTCTCACATTTCCAAGGATAACCACATTCATCAACTCAGGCTTTCTCTCTCTCTCTCTCTCTCTCTATCTCTCTCTCTCTCTCTCTCTTTCTCTCTCTCTCTCTCTGCCAGTGTGTGTGTGTGTGTTGCCCAGTCTCCCTCTGACCACAGTCAGACAAGGTCCTCTGTTTTCTGGACCCGCCGGGACAATCTAGGACAATCTTTCTGTCTAGGATCTTTGGCCTTACCCACATCTATAAAGTCCTTTATTGCCTGGTGAAGTAACATATTCACGAATGCCAGGTTTTAGGATGAAAGCAACTTGGAGGAGGGGTTATTATTCTTCCTATAATACTTTTCGCAGATGAAATGTACTCACTCAAATGTAATGCTAAAAAGTGGCTGCCAACTCAGAACAACACTGCAGGCAGCGAATCCATGCAGACACTTACTTCATTCACATTTTATACTTGGCTGAGGACATGTTTAACAGCAGTCACACCACTGGGCATTCACTGCCAGTGAAGCTGTATATTTCGTGGATGCACACAGACAGGGGTTATGTGAAAACCGGGGTAATGATCAAGTAAGGAATGTTTTGGGAAGTAAAGTGAAAAAGCACTTTATAAACTGAATGTGGGCAGGAAGTTTTTCTTGTTTTGTTTTTGTTTTTGTTTTAAAGCACATTGCAAATGTCAGGACCTAGATCCAAGAATGGAAAAAACTGTTTTATAGCTTCTGGCTGTTATGTTCTTTCTAGATTGCTTGGTGATTGTTGTTAAAGGAAAGATTTACATTCCTCAACCATTAGTCTTACACATTACAATTTATTCATCATATTTGGAATACTCATACATGGAAATTTAAAAGATATTATTAAAATAGTAGCATAGAAGTCATGATATTTTGATTATGAAAACATGTATGTCTATAAATGTCTATACATAAAGTTCTAATATACAAAAATCAACATATTGTTAGAACAATAGGATCAAGGATAATTTTTATCTTGCTTAAAATTTTGGTTGATATTACAATTTGTGGCATACTTGTTTCATACTGTGTTTTTGATAGAGATAAGATTAATCAACATATGTGTAAAGATACCTTGAACTGCACAGTGAGACTCTGTCTCAAAAAGAAAAAAAGCAAAACAAAAGTATGACAACATACCCAAAGGTGAGGTTCTAGAATCAGGGCTGCACATCTTGCTGACAGCTCTTTGTTGAATTAAAAGGATCATAAACTTTCCCACCCTGAGGCTGAGAGTGGCCATCTACCATATTAAAATTACTGCTTTTCTAACTTAAATTGTATTTTATTTGTTTTGTTTTTTGTTTTCTAAGACAAGGTCTCGCTACATAGTTCAGGCTGGCCTTGAACTGACGATGCAGCCCAGACTGGCCTCCAACTCATGGCAATCCTCCTGCCTCAGCCTCCAAGTGCTGGGATTGTAGATGTGCACCACCATGCCCAGTTTAAATTATATTTTAAATGGAGGTAATTATTCAGAAGAGGTTTCCAGAAACATCTGATTTTTCAGAGGCTGTGGTCCTCCCTCACTGCAGTGCCCAGGAGGTTGTCAACCAGGGGTAGAAAATGTACATTTCCGCAGGGTCCAGTCAAGAATGACCTCCTGAGGTTTGTGCTCCACTGTTGCCTAGGTCCTGCCCCAAGGAGGTCATACAACCCTGGCTGTTCCTCATCATACATGAAAGCAAACCCATGTGGATAGATCATCTGTATTTTCGAAGAAGACAGCAATCTCAATTGCCAAAATCCAAAATCTCTGGTTACTTGAACTTTGATGAACAACTCTTCACAAAACTGCTTGACCAATTGACCTGCAACAGCAATCTAAAACCCTTAACAAAACGCAATCAAGTGTTGAAAAGACCCAATGATCTAAAACACTGGTTTTACGCATCAGTTATATTGCATATCAGTTGAAACTTGTCAATTATGTGTATTCCTGGGGTCCACCTCAGATATTTCAATTCAGCTAGTCTGGTTTAAGCTCAGGATTCTAAACTTTTAACCTTCATTCAAGGTGATTTTTATGATGATCTCAGGATTATGTTTTGAAAAATACTATCTCAAAAGATATTCAATGAAGCTTGGCATGGTGCCACATGTCTGTAACCCCAACACTGTGGGAAGCTGAGACCAAAGGATCACAAGTTTGAGCCCTGGAAATCTAGGGAATTAGAGAGAGTTGTTTCAATAAAAACACACACACACACACACACACACACATATATAAAAGGAATGGAGATGTAGATCAGTGTGAAGGCATTGAGTTCAATCCCCAGTACCAAGCACAGAATAAAACAAAACAAAACAATGAACAGGGCAGAATGTCTCAGCTTTTCACTGCTATCCTATATTCATCACGTTGAGGAATAGACGGTCAGCTCCTGGACCACCTTACATAAGCACTTCCAGACCTGGCCCCCAGCTCCCTGAGTAGGAGGTATGTGGGCAAGGAGGTCAAGGAAGACTGAATTCTGTTTGTTTTTGCCGGATTAAGGCTGAGGATTGTGCCTGGTTACTGTCAGCTACTTGAGACTTTAGCCTAGGTGCTGGAATATGCTCCAAGGGCCTTTAGAAAAAGAAGCGACTTAGAAAAGTTTACAGATGCCACCCTAATGATTTTGATATTCCCCTCTGTTTCTCATTGTATCTGACATGTTTCCATCTTGTGAAAACAAAGTTATTGATTATCTGTTCTCTGCACTGACCTAGTACAGAATGGGTGCCCCTGGAACTTAGGAGTTGTTTTGACGATATTTATAAACAAGACAATTAGAAGTAGTACAGAATCAAACACAATCAGAGGCCCAAAAGATAGGGCGTTATGGTCAGTCTGTGCAGGCCTACAGGGCTGCTGTCGCCCAGGACTGCTGAGGTTTGCAATGAACCATCAAAAATGTGTAGAACGGAGCAGGTGATTGGGAAAGGGAAGGAAGCTTCTTGGGTTTCCTCTGATGCCAGTGCAAAGGCAGTCTTGTTTTACTCCCAATCCTTCAAGAATTATTCAATTATTTTCATTTTTATTTTTAAATATGGTCACTTTTCATATCTAAACTAATGACTCTAATTTTCTCTATGTTCAGATTATTTTTATTTACTTTTCCAAACCAGACAAATTCAGTAGGGACTTAAGTACTTTTTCAAGGAATCCACAGTCTCATATTTTTTTCATCAATAAAATCCTTCCTAATCATTAATAAAAATACAGATGAGAGATGGTGGGTAGGTTTGTTAATAACTTCTTAAGCATCCCTCCTTAGGCTTGTATCTATCCACAATAATGGTGAATCTTTGGTAATTATTCTTTAGGAATGATTTTCCATGACATTACCTATACCTAGTAGTGTCACAATTAAAAAAGAAAAAGAAGCTAATAGTTCAGAAATATCTCAGTGAAACAACATGGAATGAGTTTTATTGTACAAGTTCCATGGAGATGAGGAATTTCTCTTTTTTACTTTCATGAAGTAGAATTCTCAATTTTATTATATGGAGTAAAACTGATTATAATTTAGGTCATGCTCCCTTTCCTTTTAAAAAGTAACTTACACAGACTTAAACATTTGTTTAACCAAATTATGTGTTCCTTAGGGAAAGAAACTTTATCCTGAACATGGCAATATTTTCCTATCTTTTGTTTTTCTCTATTTAGTAAGATCTGAGGCATAGCGGAACATCAATTCTATTCAGTAATTTTTTAAATAAAAAAATCAAGGGAACCTAATTAAACAGAAAAGTTTGCTATATTCCCTTTATTTGTTAATTTAAGTCTGTTCCAGAAAGCTAACCAATTCTGTTCATAAGGACATGGCTGTGAGACTTTGACAAGTTTTTCATAATTATGCATGCATTTGTGGTAGTTTTAAAATAATATTTAATGTATTTCATGGGTTTTTTTTTCTTTTTGAACACAAAAGTCCTTTGCACGGGACCTCTGTAAATATCTGTATGCCCAAGGAGAAATGGAATTTATTACAAAGAAAACACCCAACAAGCTATACTAAGTTTTGACCTTCAAAATTGGGTTATGCAGCAAACCATGTGTGGCAGATGGCATTTTCCAAAGATATCCACAGTGGCGTGTCCCACCCCACCTGTCCTCTGAAATGTGGACTTGCCGCACCCTATCAAGGGATGGAATCTAATCCTCTCCCTTTAAATCCGCAGCGGCCTTCCTGGTGCTCTTATAACTAACAGAATAAATATTTCCCCTTCACATATGTGTCTGCCTTTAGGGTGAGTTGAAACTTACAAATTGCTTTATAAGCATAGCTTAGCCTAGAGGAACAGACACCTCTGGGAGAAGGAAGGGAGGCTTGTGGGGCCGAGAACTGCCATGTACTTTTTCTCTTAAATACAATTTTACAACGCTCTTCTGCTTTTCAAGCAATGAGGAAACTGAGGCACAGACAAACTACTAGTGTCAATAAAGCTGGGATGGAGATCTCAGATTTTCTGATTCTTTCCATCCTGCACTCTTTCCCCCAAGAACTAGATATTCACGGTAAGCAGCAAAATGCCTCCAATGAGTGATGATTAAAACTGCATAAGACTCTAAACTCCTCGGGCCTAGAAGACAGATCAGATCTATGTCTTTAAACCCAGCTTTTTCTTGATGTTGTTTACATGTATGGCTGGAATTTGAGTGGAGGTGTTTTTGTTCCTCAAGTTTAGGAGCGGGCCCTCTGGTTTTGTGTCTCGGCTTCCTCCCAGCGTTTTCTCTCCCGCAAACCTACCCGGCGGGCGCAGTCTGCTGCTGAGGGCATGACCTGCGGTCAGTCTGGGGCCAGGCCTGCCTTTCCCTCGGAAGATGCCCTAACTTTCCCACCACTGTCTTCAACATCTTCCTCTCCACAGGCAAATGTCTGTTTAGAATCGCTGTTTTGGGATTCTCTTTTCACTTCTGGATTAAAATATTACTATTATTTCCATGGAAATAAGCCTCCTCCCACTTCATGCCTTATCTTGTAGGAAGAAAAAAAAAAAAAAAAAAAAGCAAAACAGAAATAAAGATATAATTGCATTTACTCCAGAGTTTGGCATTAGCAGCATTCTATAACAGGCAAACCTGGATTTCAAAACATGTCTATATCTCATTCATCATTCATCAATGAGGAATTCCTTTCTTCAACAGCAAATCGACGCTAAGAAATCCATTCCCTAGCTGATACCACTGCCTGTGAAGCAAGTTTGGCTCCACAGAGAAAGCAAAGTTTAGATCAGGGACCTTGGCTCTCCGTGACATCTGTCCCCATTAGATATGCCCACGTACCCCAGAGTCACAGGGGTTACTGAGGAAATCGCGGGTCCATCGGAAACACAGTATTGCTATAGATTTCCCCTGGGGCCCTTTTGGTTAGAGTGACCTCTATCCATCTGCGCGTCCTCTCCAACCCCATCACACAGGGCACTCAAAATGGGCTCCCTGGGGCTACTGCGTCTGCATCCCCCATTTCATGGAGTCAGCACACTTCCTGCTGGGCTGTGCTTCTGCCCAGCTGCCCCCTTGCTATCTCTCTCCTCCTTCCTGTCCCCAACACTTTCAAAACTAGACTTCTTACTGCTGTTTGATGTAGGTAAATTTCAGGGTTCCCCCTCTTCTTTAACTACTGTATCTACAAACAAAATTTCTCTTACATAGAGAATTTTGAATCAATTAACAAAGGCAGTGCTTCTCCTCTATTAGCTCATATGTGAACCATATTAAAGCATCTGTCAGGCCATCAAAATATATGTGAACATATTTTCAAACTATCAAGTTCCTAAAATCCTACGTTAATCAGAGAACTGAAAATTTAACTCTTTCAAGCCACAATTGTTATATCACCTAGTACTTAAGCTTCTCATTTAATACCAAGGACAATCTCACTTACAGGATAGAGTCTTGCCCACTAACTACTTCTGCAGCACATTAACTTGAATTCTAGTATTCTAGTATTATTAAAGTTTCTTTTGAAGTAAAATTCATCATAAACTGAAGCTATGTTAAATCTTTTCATTTTCAAATTAGTTTTTCAAAAGTTATTTCACAAAGCAGAATACCCATTTTACAACAAAATTCTGAAAGAAAAAAATGACAAAATTCTCTAAAGGCTAATTTCTAAGAGGCAAACTGAAAAATGAAAATACTAGACATATCCTTTATCCCAAACTGTGCTATTTTATGTATACAAGGCTGTATTTCATTAAATAATATTAAACATTCTCCAAGTCTGTACCTTTTTATTATGAGTGGTCTGATTAAATATGCCTGCTTGAAATCAAACATTGCTCTATTAAAAGCACTTTAGAACTGAGAATCCAACTCAATGTTTTGATGAATTTTTCTCCCTCTTATTTTTTTCTCATGTAGTGTTGTATACAAATAATATATCCCTTTTTGGCAACCTCTGTCCTATATATAAGAAGTGAATCTTTTTGATATTTCTTTAATTTTAGAAAATAAAATATGGACTTTTATTTTAAAATATACTTTAGTAAATTTGAATGGATCCTGATACAGTAGAGCATATGAGATGTAGCTCAATAAAATGGACTCAGACATGGTCAAATGTTAGGGATCTACTATATAACAGTATTTATTTTACTTGCTTGTTATAATAAGAGTCTAAAAGAGTTTAAAAGGTACAAACAAGAAAATATAAAATCTAAGAACACAAGCTTTAGGAAAAAAACAAAAAACAAGTGGACCAAAATTTCAAACTAAAATTAAAAAATTTCTGGTAGATTTGGTTCATAAAGGAAATATTTTTCAATTCAAAGTCATCTTTCTTTAGAAAGAGGCACAAAGTTAGTAGAATGAATAGAAATTGTATATCAGCACCGTGGTGAAAACATTCTGATTGGGCAGACATATTTAGGGATGTATTATTAAAACACAAAATATAAATATAAATATAAAAAAGCATTCCATATTTCCTTATATCATCTTTCAGTTTCTATTTAATAAACAGCAAGCAGAGAACTCAGAAACAAAAAGGAAAAGTATCAAGAACTACAAGCAGGAAACTTGTGTTCTCTGAATAAAGGGGAAGATTCAGGTGTGGAATGTAAAGTCAGAATTGAAGAAATAAAAGTACCCTTTTTCTCTGATGTTTAAAAGTAATGAATCATCATCATTAAAAATGCAAATTTCTGCATCTTAACATAGACAGCCATAGAAACTTAAGTTTCACTCAACCCCAAATGACTCCTATGTATGATAATCTTTGAGAACCAAGTAAACCCAATTTAAAGATCTTTTTAAAAGTATACAAAATCTGGCAGGGGATGTAGCTCAGTAGTAGAGTGCTTGTTTAGCAACTGTGAAGCCCTGCGTTTGATCCCAGCACTGCAAAAGCAAACACACAAACAAAACCCCAAATCATACAAAGCTGACTGTCTGATAATAATTAATCATCCTTTAAGAATATGTGTATAGTCTAAAATCAAACTAAGGAGCCAATAATAATTAGTAATGTTTTATCTGAAGTACCATTACTTTTTATCTAAGTATTTCATTTGTCATAAATCTTTCTGTAGATTATACTTTTGTGCATATTTGTCTCAGGAAGTAACTAATAAATGCTCATTAAATCTTTCTAAACTGGACAAAGTCATAGTTGGAAATCTGGGTTCTGGAGCTAGCTTCAGTCTTTTGATCTTTCTGGGTTTGGGTTTTTCTCTGCTCTAAAATGTGGGCTTAAATCTGATCAGGAGCTCTACAGGTCAGGTCAGTGTGCAGAGCTAGCCTGGGTAGCTTCACTGAGAATCACGGGATATGGGGCAACTAGAGAGAATTCATTGCATTTAAGGGAGTGGCCACTGATCAGTTCTATCCAAAGTTTGCTGGCGAGAATCCACAAATGGATTCTCCAACTTGCCAAGAGAAGTTGACAATTTCATGTGCAATATGAAATCTAATGATTGTTAAGTGGTTGAAACTATTATAACATATCTAATATACAGTATAGGTCAATACTTTAAGGAACACTTAAAACACTTGGATGGGCTGAATTTAATCCATGGGCTAATTGTGACCTTGTAAAGATCTTTCTGGGTCTAAAATCTCATATTCCTATTATCTTTCTCAGCTATCCAGATTGCTATTTCCACACTAGTAACTTCGGGTACCTAGAAACAATCCATGTAGTCACTAGAAGATTCTAGTTATAGACATTTCCTGTCTGACTTAGATTTATATTACTTTTCAAAGGGACTATCCCAAGAAAGTAGTCAGTAGAACAGATGCCTGGTTGTAGAAATTTAAATTGCCCATCCTTATTTAACATGCTATGGTCAATGACTATGTCTATGCTCATGAGCTAGAATTAGGACAAGATTAAAATATCTGAGCAATCAGATTGCTTATGATGCATTAAGCATATCTTGTAAGTGGCAGAGCCTGTATTTCCATATCATACACATATACAATGGATTAACTAATTAGCATAAGTAAATAATTCAGCTTTGCTTACTCTTTTACAAACTAAAAAGGCTTAAATAATCTCTTTATCTCTGCTATAATTCATTTGATCTTTGAAGGTTTGGTTTTTTTGGGTCTTAAGTGTTGCATAAATCTAATTCAATCTTACTAGATTTGAAAAATAAGTCATGGTATAACTATTAAACTGAGTTTGGCATATATACATACAACATTGATAACCCATTCCCACACATATTTATGGTTAAGTATGGAAGATTCAGTTCAGAAAGATTCCTTCAGCTGTATTTGTAAGCTGTATTTCTCTGAAGTTACTAGATTTCTGTCCCTGGGTTGAATGATCCTTTCCTGTGTTGATGTTCTGGAAAAATGACTAAATTCCATTTGGCATTTTATACAGTACTGACTCATTTGATATTTCCAGATTATTAAAGGCCTAAGTATTTATAGAATAGTACAATAACCCCTCCCATCCCCCCCTGTTTTGGAAGAGATCCACTGACCGGAGATTTCTAAAGGTATACTGAGAACACTCGGACAAAAGAGGTTGTCCTTGTTCTGTCACTAGCCCCAGAAGTTTGGGCAATCAGACATATCATTTATTGATTTTCTGTGCACCAGATATTTTCGGGGCATTGCTTCAAATTTCCAGGCCACTCTGCAAAGCAGTTGTTGATCCCCATATTACACTGAGAAAATTGAGGCTCAAAGTGTGGGTGACGGAACTGGCAAGGGGACCTAATTCTGCACAGCTGCACAGTCTCTTCGTTATTTTCTGGAGTTCCCCTGTGCAGTAGAATGGAGACAAGGTTTTCTGGCTCCCAGTTTTCTCATCTGTAAAGCCTGGGACTTGGACAAGGTGATCACAAAGGTCTGTTTGACTTCAAACATCCTAAGCTGATGCTTCACCGAGTTGTACTACAGAGAATGTGACTCATTCTTGGCCGAAACCCCCTTCGGATGTTTTCAGTTACCTCTGATTCTGGCTAAGATTTTCAAACAGGATGTTGACAGATATACTTAATATTAATCTTGTCTCCCGTGGAGTTTGGATTCCTGCCAGTTCTTTGTCATTTCAAACAATGGTCAGCATTATTTTCTCTGTTCTTTCATTTTCACATAAACCTACTCTAGCGCTTCCTAACCTTGAGCTATGAGTTTATATTTAACCAGGATCTTGCCTTTAAAAAGATAAAATAAAATCTTTATTTGCACACTTGACAAACTATAATAAATATTTTTGAGTACTTTTACACATTCATTTGGGCTCTTTTTTACAGCATTATAGAAAATAATGCCATATATTTATAAAACTGGCAAATAGTGAGAATATCTTGGTAGAAGACCACAATCTACACTGCCCTTTGCCAAGTACCTATTGAGCTAGTGAAGATAAAATTTAAAATAGTTTCCACATCATTGATGTATCTGAAATCTATATACATACCTTTTTTTTTTTTTTTTTTGCTGTTGCTGGCAATGAACCCAGAGTTTTGTGTGTAATAAACACAAGCTCTGTTGCTGAACTGAATTTCCAGATCTAATAGGATTATGATGAGAGTACCTTCTGAGTTCACATAGATTGTTTTAAGGTATTTGGCCAACTAAGTTATATCTCAACTAGTGTCAACATCTTAGTTACTAAACTAGTCTCTATATAAATTTAGGAATGACTTCACTTATAGTATTTTTGTTCTGTTGGTTCCATTCAAGAATTATTTTTTCTGATGTAATCAGGATTACATGGTAACAACACAACAAACAGCAGCCCACTGATTAACAAGATTACCTACCTTTTGATTTGAGATAATATATTTCTATGATGTTAAGTATCAAATTTGGGGGCTCACCTTGCTGCTTGAAAAATGTAATGGCATCAAATAATTGTACAACTTAATTTTTATATAAATAACTTGAATTTAAAATTATCAAATAATTATTTTAGTCAGCATTTTTAATAGACTCTTCACTTGTTTTAGGGTTAGTGATTTGTACATCTTTTGTTCTCATTTCTGGGAATGAAATAGCAACTCTGCTGAAGACCCAAACTTCATTGATAGCCTTCTTTACGTAATGCCACAATAGTGCATATTGTGGGAGGGTATAAACCTGCTAAAAATATAATATGTATCCTCAAAAGTTTATGGTCCAATAAGGAAGAAATAGACAAAGAAGTAGTAAGGTAAAAGATGACGAATGATATTAGAATAGTATGTGTAAGTGTGTAAGGGGGAAACACTGAAGATCCAGAAGAAAAGAGGGACCTAGACTAGGTGCTAAAACTATTTCAAAATTCTATAGAAGAGGATTTAGCAGGTTAGACAGAGAAGAAGTAACCAGTAAGGATGAAGGGAAGTCTGAACGGTGTGATTTGACTGAGGTCAAGAATACAGATGTGTCAATAAGAAAGGGGTCTTTGTGTTGTATGATGCTATATAAGTTCAGGTAAGAGGAACACCAAAAAGTTTAGATTGGGTCTTATATCACAAAGATTTTTGGGGACCTTGATTAGAGTACTTTCAGTTGAGTATTTTCATCTCAGTGGGGTGAGTTTTATCAGAAAATGAGAGGAAAGTGAAGAAAGGAAGACAGCATGTGGGAATAACCTTTTTAATAGTTTATCTTCCTCTAAGTTAAGAGTGGGACAAAAGCACTGAGCAATGAGACATTAAATAAGTTTTTTGAGGAGATATGACATACCAACGCATTAATACAAAGTAAGCATTACTAGAAAAAATGAATATACGTTACTAGTGTTACAGGCAACTGTTCAGACAGAAATATTATAGGCAGTCAGACAGGGCTAGGTCCTCCAAGAAGGCAGTGCAGAAGCCCAGATACTTTACAACTGTGGGGGAGACAGACACCGCCTGCTGTGGGCCAGGCCTCAAGACAAAAGATCAAACAAATGCACCCATATCCTAAGGACTGACAATCTAAGTAGTTCTCTATCACCCTGAGGAAATCAGGAGCCAGCATCCCACACCCTACTGGAAGAGTCACTGCTGTTAAGCATCCCTCTCTTGCTACGTGACTCACTTCCCCATTTGTCCTTGATTTAATCAATTTTACCTGAGCAATTAATTTTATTGGTTAACCATAGTTATGTCCCACCTTGTAAATTCCCATTTTTTCCTGCCTTGGACCCATCTAACCTCATGGTTTTACTCTATAAAATTTCCTACAAAAGACAGAGTCTTTGGCAACCCACTCGGGACCCCTTCTGTCCCTCAGACAGAAACTTTCTTTCTCTCAATAAATATATTCTGCTCTTACCCTCCGTTGTTCCTAAAATTCATTCTTCGATTTTAGAGAACATGAACTCGCGCCGGACATATAGTAGGTTGGGAGTTTCATTCCCCCATATCATTTGGAGGTCTGGGATAGTTGCCCTATATCACTAGCACAGGAAACATTAAATAACTGACATACTTGGGGAGATGAGGAGGGCAAGTCTGGAACACAAGTGGGATATCTTGAAGGGAAAGGGGATTCTTTCTTTACTCTGACAAAAGGCAATCAAGAGAACCTGGGGGGAGACAGGAAGCAAGAATTTAGATTTGGTATTGCAAAAAGCAGAGTTGATTTGTGTCCTCTCAGGGAGACACAAATAATGTCCTTCCACTGGGTATATGTCAGAAGGAGAAAGAAGTTTGGGGAGAGGTATACACACAGAGAACAGTTGTCTTGCCGCATGAAAAAGTAATCTTCTAGGGAAAAAAAAATGGCTATTTTGCTGGGTAAAGCAGTGTTCTCCATTGAGATCTAGAATTATGCCAACAAAGGGAAACCAAGCATGCAGGAGCGGAGAACAGAAGGTTCCACTAGATCTACTGTCAGGCAAGCAATGCAGGGAATATAAATGTGTGGAAGGAAGGTTCAAGAAATAAATTTTGAAAGGTATGTTGAGGCCAATTCAAGAAAGATCCTAAATATCAGGCTGAATTTATGAAGTTTGATTCCTAAGCAATGAGAAGCCATTGAAGAATTTGTGACAACAAGAGTGATATTACCAAAGCTGACCTCTTGCATAACCAACCTGCCTTTAATATAAAGCACTAAAGTAGTTAAAGAAAAACAAAACAAAACAAACACACACAAAAAACCAAGAATATTTGTAAAGGGCCAGGAATTAGATAATGAAGGTAAGCTACAGTATGGTGAACTTGAGCCAGATCACTAAGGTTAAATTTCTAAGAGTTCTGGTTATCTGTAATCACCAGAACAACTTGGTAGGGACATCAGGCCACATGAGAGCGAATGCTAAGAGCTGGGTTAAGATTGGGCAGGATAATACTTAACCCAACTGGAAGCAAAAGAATATCAAGGGACATACAGATTAGCCAAGGAAAGCAATTAGAACAAAAAGATCACCTAGAATAGATTTTAAAAAATCATAAAACTGTGGACAAGGGCCAGAGCTAGAGGTGGTCAGGCAGAGTTTAGCAAGTACTATACATTACGGACAGAGTCAAAGTGACTCAAGGGGTAGGAATGGCCTCTGCATGAACCATGCACTGGTCCAGGGCTCTAATCTGGACAGTAAGGCTCCCCAGTTTAGTGAAAAGAATACAAAGGGTTTAGAATTAGTGTTGTTCAATTCAGTTTTACAGCATTGGTCAATTTATTGACAGAGCTCTGATTTAAACACTGAACTCCAGAATTTAAACCCTTTAAATATATGTATATGGCATCTATATGCATTGAAATAGTAAAGCTAAAAAGACATAAAATAATGCAGTTAGACATAAGCCATAGTAGTATATTGCAATATAGTGTAAAAGAATAAGTAACATTTCAAAGTAATCTCAGTATTTGATAGTCTTCCTAAACCTGGGATCAAAATATTGTTCCAGTCAGTGACTTCACAGATATCTCTGGCAATCTGAAAGCATAATCTGTTCACTGGTAAGCCTGCCACTTGAGTCATTTTAAATTTTATGAGCAAACTCCCTCAACACTTCACAATTAATAAATATATTAGAAAATAGCACTCCAAGAAATAATCCTATTAAGTTTTATTCAACATCTGTCCAACCACTGTTTCATGACCATTGAACATCAGGTGTTGTGTTGAGCTGAAGTGACAAAGAAGCACAAACATCTCTGTTTCTCTTCAAGAATCCGCCAGTCTCATGGTGAAGACAGACAAGCAAAGAGATGTCACAATGGGAGTTATGACTGGGACGTGCACAAGGTTATGAACACGTAAGTCATAGGATGACCAGAGAAAGGCTGAAGAGGTGGTAGTGGTGATGGAGGCAGTCACAGATGATTTCCTTGAAGAAGGGTCCGGAGACAAAGGGAGTGGTTTGGGGTTCAGGGTAAAGAGTTAAGCAGCCATGTAGAAAGCAGGTGTGAGACCTGCAGGTAGAGAGCAAAGGGGGACCTTGGAAGCTATTCCCAATTGCATGTGGAAAGAGCTCTCACCATTACATTTCGATTTTTGCTCATTTTATGTAGATTTTATTTCTCTATTATTGTCTTTACGTATTTGTTTTTTCTCCTCCCTTAATTGAAATGCAATCAAGACTTTTTCTACTCGTTTAACTCTCGATAAGCACCAACAAGTGTTTATACATTGGATATATGTAATAATTCCAGAAAATATACAAAGAAAACCTCAGAGATTGAAATTGGTGGTGAAATTGGTCATTTAAAGTGGGTAAGGTTATTTATTTATGTCATAGATTCAATTAAGCCAAAAGAAAAACCAATGTAATTGAAACAATAAAAGTTCAGTAGGTTTATCAATTATCTTTAGGAATGATCCTAAAAGACTAAAGTCATTTTATATAATATAAATAAGAGCTTAAAGGGAAGGAAAACTTTAAACTATTTTCCCTCAGAATTTGTCCTGAAATGAACCTTTAGTACCTTAATATTGTTTTGACCAATAAATTAAGGTACTTAATTTTGTTTACCAATGTTTCCACATATATATCTTTATTTAGAATCCGCAGCTCTGCTAAATAAATTACTTCCCTTTGGCTTTAGTTTAAAAGCAACCTTTAAAAGGGAATTCAGCTATTGACTCTTGGTATTCATATAGAAAAGTTATACCTATGAGAAAGACAAGATTAGTCACTCATATCTGAAATTTTGTTCATAGCATCAAGACAGAGGGATTACACAAAGTCTAGTTCTAATATTTTATTTTCTTCTGATTTATAAGTAATAAAAGATAAGCACTGACTGTCAGTCAGGTCTGAATTTTCTTTCATGTGTCTTTTATTCTCTTGGATTTAAGGAGCTAATTACATTTTACTAACCTTTGCTTCTCAGCCCCCAGACACTCAGTGGCTAATATCCATGAATCAGATCAGATAAATAAAAGCAGCATTCCCACACTTTTGTGAGTTCTATCTGAACTACAAATACAATGACAATACATCCAGACTTCTGGAACATGGTCCTCATTTCAAATATTTGAGTATGAATATAAAATTTAAGCAGCAGAACTCATGTTAAGTGGTGACTTGTTAGTTTTAATCATATGATCACTATAGACATATCATATATTATTGCTTGGAAATAAAGATCATATTTTAAAAATTTAATTTACCTTTTTTGAGATGAAGTGTTGCTATGTTGTCAGGATGACCTCCAACTACTGCCTCAGATGATTTCCCTGCCTTACCTTTCTGGGTAGCTGGGATTACCAGACTGCGCCACTTTCCCTAGTTAAAAATTATTTTTTAAAAACAGTTCTCATTCTAAAGCTGCAGAGAAGCTGGGTATCATGGTGCATGCCTGTAATCCTAGCACTCCAGAGGCTGAGGCAGGAGGATTGGTATGAGTTACAGGCCTGCCTGACTATATGGTGAGTTTAAGGTGGGCGTGGATTACGTAGTGATACTTTGTCTTTTTTTTTTAATGCCTAGTCTTAAAAAACAAAGATTAATTAATTAATTAATTAATTTTTTTGATACCAGGAATTAAACTCACACTCTTGCACTTGCCAGGCAGGCACTTTGCTGCTGAGCTACATCCCTGGCACTAAAACAAAAATTTAAAGTAAAATTCCAGTTAATCTTTTAAAAATAGTAAATAAAAATTATGTATGAACTAATGAAATATTCTATATAACTTAAAATGAAAATGAATACTGCCAGGTTGTGGTATACGTTATACAAATGAAAGCATATTGGAAATGAGCTACTTTTTAATAGAAACTTATTAGCAACCTGGGATAAGAGTGTTATGCAGAGTTAGGAAGACCTACTCACTGTGAAAAGCCATTGGAATTGTTTTTCTCATCAGGTGAGAGAAAGGCACTAAAGGAACCACTTATCAAATAAGTCAGCAAACTGCTCATCAACTCAGCACTAAAGGAACCACTTATCAAATAAGTCAGCAAACTGCTCATCAACTCAGGAGGCTGAGACTTTTACTTGAAGTCAGAATTCTATTACAGATAGCTCAGTGTGATAAAAAAGTTTTTCCTTCTTATTCCCTTACAAATTTAGAATTTTTTCAGTTGTTAAGGTAATTCAGGGATTCTGTGGGACGAAGTCAATCAGTTTTTTACTAGTCATCTGCCTTACAAGTACTTGCTCTGCCTTTGAAGACTCAATTCTTGTTTTCCTCCATTTCGGGAGCACATGTACATCTCTCTGCTATCTTTCACATGCTTTCGTTGGCCCCAGAAATTTATCTTTTTGAGATAGGATGTGGCGAAGCTGGCTGGGGAAAATGAGCAGGACCTGTCAATTACAAAATCCCAGGGCAACGCCAGGACCTGGGTGTGGAGCTTCTCTCCAGCTCCCAGGAGACTGGACGATGTAGAAGAGCTCCCACCTTTCTCAGACCTGGTGTGGACTTTTATTTTCTGCTTTTACCCTCTTTTTCTCTTTGTTCTGCCTAAGTTCACGCTGCCGAGCTGGTTTCTCTCGTACCCATTTACTTTTCAAATGAACTTTTGGCACCTTTTTTGGCTTGGTTTGTCCAATTCTTTGTTCGAGGCAAGGCCCTGGAACACTTCGACAGGAGAGCTGTTTCTGAAGGAGCTCCCGGGTAACATCTGGAGCCTCTGTGGAGCAGACACCCCAAGGGTGCGCCCAGGTGGAAATGCCGGCTGGGTGCGGCCTGACTTCCAGATCTTCCTGGAAAATCAGGAGGACACCTCCGCCACGGGTTCCGGCATCAAGGAAACCATGAACAGCAGAGTGGAAACAGCTTCCCTCCTGCAGGCTCTGCCTATCCTGTCAGAATGAGTGCACACGCTAATCCGGGCTCCAACAGCCTTACTAAGCAAGCAACTGAGGACCAGTGTCCTTTCCCTTAGGCCTCCTCGTCCTGCTTGCTCCTCCTCCTCGTCCTCCCACTCCTTGCTCTGCCCCTCCTCTCCCCTTCCCCTTCCCTCTTCTTCCTCTCTCACCTCTTCCTCCTGTTTCCCTCCCTCCTTCCCTCTCCTCTACTTCCCCCTCTCCTCTCCTCTTTCCTTCTCTCTTTCTCCTCCTCTACTTCCTTTTCCTTTCTGTCTTCTTCCCAGTGCTGGGGATGAGACCCCAGGCCTAAACTATGCGAGCCACTGAGCTACAACCCTAGGCTTATGCTTCTTCTTGATTTCTTCTTCTTTGTGACTTTATTTGGTTGACATGGTTAAAAGCCTAGTAGGTCTGATCTAAGCTAGTGTATATTTTAAAACAAACACTCCTCCAGGTTACCACCATGAGTATGGATACCTCACTAATAAATATGTTAGACCACGTGTTTAACACTCCTACTGGCCAGAAATAAATTCTGGGACTTCAAACAGATGCCTCCCACTTGTTCCACAGAATCTGGTTCTGTGCATTCTTTATAAATTTAGATCAATGAGCTCATACCCTTTCCTAAAGTATCCACTCTTTCCTCTAAATTTATAGATATGACCAATGTAGCTAATCTCTATCCTCAAAGTCCTATCAGACACATTTAGTCACTTAACAAAATATGGAGAGGCGCTGCAGGAGGGAGCCCCTTTCACTTCTCCCACTTTGTCTATCAGAGGTTTCTAGGAGGGCAGGGGCACTAGAGCTGGCTGACAAATGTTGGCAGCCCCAAAGTCTCCAGTTCAGACCTTCATAAATAAATGCCCATCTGCTGATGTTTAGCAAAGGAGGGCCCCAGCCTGCTCTGCAAATATCCTGGAAGGAACCATCCTCCTCCTTGGCTCTCATCTGGAATATTTAACAGCATTCCCAAGCAGTACACACTCTAGTGATCATAGCCATGTCCATGTCTAAGCAGGAAACTTTTGACACTGATCAAACTCCAACTCCCACGTGCCTCATCTGACATTTAGCTGGTGCTTGGCCTTTCACCCAACCTCTCTGGAAACAGAAGCCAAGAGACTTTGAAAAAAAAGAAAAATTCCTAAGCGATGGACAGAAGGAAGGGAACACCATTTCCTGATAACACTATAATTCCAAAATTAGTTTTACAAACAAAAGAGGGAGAGGACCTTGACATCACTGAATTCCCACAACTGGTGTAGCTAGAAAATACTGGACATCAACCAAAAGTTTCAGAATGGACCTTCTTACCTTTGTTAATTGCAAAATAAATATATTTCCAGATCTATCCTAAAGGAAGTGCCAAAGTATGCAGTTGGAAAACTATAGGGAGAAAAAGTAGTATTTTGTGTGTTTTTTTCCTGATAAAAATGATGAATGGCTCTCTTCTCCACTTTTGTGAGATTTAACTAAAGCAGATTATAGAAGCCAGTTAGAAGTTCATCTCGTCTTCTTTCTAGGAAGTTTTCTCATCATCTTTTATCTGATAACTTTCACTGTCCCTTGACCTCTGGCACATTGCCCAGGTGGGGTCCGTGGTAATACTTCGCTGCCTTAGCCACAGCAATTGATCCAAAGGGTTGGCATGTAATACAAGTAAGGTCAATCAAATGCCTTTTCTCAGATTTATGTGAAGGCTGTGAAAGCAATCCTGTCCCCTGGAAGTGGGTATGAATTAAGGCTCTTAGGTTGCCAAGACAGGAAGCCAAGGCTGACAACCTTAAGAGGGGAAAGTAAGAATTTATGGGAAGGATGTAAGGTAACTTTCAGTGTCAAAGAAAAACTGAAATTAAAGGAAAACATCCTAAAGTCAGCCTTTAGGGAACTAGGTACCAAAACCTAATATGAGATTTCCTCAGGGGCCTGGGGCTGGCCTCTGGGACGAAGCAGGTGCGGTCTTTTTTTTTTTTAACCTTTCTTGGGTTAGCTCAAGATGCAAATTTCTAGGGAAAAAAACAAGTGCGATTGGCTTTGTTAGACACAGGCCTTCTTTGGGGCCAAGGGGGAAGGGACCTTGATTGACAGTCCCACAGGACTGCAGGGGATGGGAGAAGAAACAGCAGATGGCTGCTCTAGTCTGTCTGTGAGCCAGGGACCCTTTCCCAACCTGAGCCTGTGGTCACCAGGAAGAAGCTGAAAGACGAAAGAGAGCCAAGCCAGCAGTTGGAAATCCTGAAGCTCTATCTCCTTTCCAGCCTCAGCATGAATGAATTCCTTCCTGGTTAAATGAGTTTCATTTGGTTTCTGTCATTTCCAACCAACAAAGTTCTAATAAGTGATTAGTTTTACTTCAGTGCTTTTGAAGTCTACAGGTCTCCAAAATGTCCCCTTGAAAACTAGAAATGCCTTTAAGTTGTGCACCATGAATGTATTAAGCCACAGTATAGACAGTGGAAGAAGTAGCATTTCTAGGTATTTTCTCTGCAACAGAACCCTAAACTTCAGGGGCTCCTGGAGCAGATGCTTAACCACAAGAGAAGTTCTCAAGTCAATGAGAAGGCTTTGGCTTGGGGTATAGTAGATCTGTTTCAGAAAAAGGTTCTCCATGGACAATGGGAAGAGACAACCTGCCAGGCAGTCTCTGAATAAGACCTATATATTAAAAACATACATAAAAGTTAATTCTGTGAAGCAAATATTAACCTCCTCAGGAACTCGTGTTGAGAAAGTTTGCCTTGACGTTATCAGGCACGTGCTCTTCCCTTTCCCCAGTAGTTAGTGGCTGCTGCTTATTGGTCTATATGTAAATTATTCCACCTGAGAGTAGCGTCTACACCTGAGGATTCAGTAATAGTGTTTTAAATGAATTTTCTGCTAATGGTGGGATAATGCTTCCTATGGGGAGGGGCATCTTCTCCTTTTGTTATCTTAAAGTCTTGTCATTTTCCACCCCAGTCGTGATCCGCTTGGCACTAACATGGAGCATAAGCTGGCTGTTTGTGCTTGTGAGCAAGCGCCAGCCTGAGTGCTGTGGAATCTGATGATGTGAGGAGCCAACAGCACTGTTTGACCAAGCTCTTGCTGTTGAAGCAGTGAGATTCCAGGGCTGGCCTTGTGACTTTCTTAGGAAATACAAGGGAGAAAGGCAAAATAAATATCCATGTTCGGCGTGAAGGAAGGTTGCATGTAGGACCATTGGTCAAGTACTTATGTATTTTATTGAGATGGAGTATAAAAGTATAGGGTGGCATTGTTCAAAAATAGTCTGCTCAGAAATGGACAGGCACTCAAGTCTGGCTTCGCTCCCGTTTTAGTAGATGTGCTGCTGAAGCGAGCAGAAGCCTCAGTCCAATAAACATGAAAATGATCTCTGTCTAAATGTTTGGAATTCTGGTAAGCCAAAATTTTCTTCAGATCTAATGTACTTTCTTTAAAATACACTTATACTTTTCTGGTAGGGTTGTTAGTCATTATAATTGCGATAAAATTCATATTATAGAATTTACTATGTTAATCATTTTTTCATTTTTAAAATAAATCATTTTAAAGTGGTTTATCTGATCAGCACTGTACAGCTGTGGCCATGGTTGTACAGCACAGGACATTTTCTTCATCCCCAAACCCGTTTCCTTGGATTAGGAACTTGGGTTGTGAAGTTTGCATGAAGAGAGGTAAAAATACTACAAGGGCAGGCTTAGGCTGAGCACCTGGGTTGGGCATTATGATTTTTAAAAAAACCTTTTAAAATGTTGTTTAAAGTTTTTTCTGTATGTTAGCATGAGGTATCTCCTGACTTTCTGAAGAAAGTAATAGTCTGATTTCTAAAATTAATAGGTAAGTCGCACAGTGTTTAAAAGCAATCTTGTGTCACTGAAAAAAAAAATCAATGCCATATTTACCCTAGTAGAAGTTCTCTCCCAAAATGTGACTGGCTGTCTTCTAACATTGAACCTTAGATATGCCTGCCCTGGATGTACCAGCACTACTTGGGGAGTGTTTCCTTAGTGGGAATAGAACCAAGAGATAATAAAACTTCCATTGAGTCAATGGGAACTGAAAAATCAGGGCTAGATACCTTATTAAGTACTTGTGCATATTAAGGAAAAAAGAAAAGGTGTATACCCTGAGGTATATTAGCTTGAGATGTATATTGTGACCAAAGATAGGAGCTTGCATCATTACCAGGTGACTACTCTTACACTAACAACAGGATATAATAATAAGGTCTTTTGCAAAGTAACTTGGTTCTCCTAACACAAATGAAACCATGATTTCTTTAAATTTTAACCATGTGTGCTGAGATTTACCAAATTTCCAAAAGAAATATAATAGGTATTTTCACTGAATTCTGCCAGTAAATAAAACTGTAAGTGCTTCAGGTGCAGGCAGAAGGAGTCTGCTTTGGATTGTGATTATTTGCATGAAGCAAAATCAACAACACTCAGGCTGGAATTTTCCTGGTGTGCCAGTTATTATTTTTTTAATTTTGAAGAGAATAAAACCAAACTAAATAAAACAGAATAGAGTCAATCAAAAGAAAACAATGAACATGGTATATGACTTCAAAAAATGATAAAAGAAAATCAATAATGGCTACCAAAATGCCTCTTGTTATCTTTAAATAACTGTCCATACCATCAGGCATAATAAAATCAAACGAAATAGAACAGAATAAAACCAATAAAAACAAAACAATGGAAACAATACAGGACTTCAAAACAATAGTAAAACAACAGTGGTTACCATAATGCTTCTTGTTATCTTCTAAGTAGTTGCCTATATCACCAGACATAATACAAACAAATCAAAATAGAATAAAATCACTCAAAACAAAACAATGAAAGCCATACAGGGCTTCAAAACAAGATAATAGGAAATTAATATGTATTTTGTTATCTTTGAAATAGCTTTCCATACCATCAAATATAATAGAATTAGACAAACTGAAACAGAATAAAACCAAACTAAACAGAACAATGAAAGCAATATGGGATTCAAATCACAATAATAGATTAACAATGGCCACTGCCTTCCCTTTTTAGTCACTTTCTCTCCTTTCACTTTCACAATATGTATTGTGTATTTTGAATCTCACTAACTCCTTTAAGTTTGTATACTAGGGAGACAACACAATATTCACCCATGTGAATCTGAATCATTTCATGCATGAGCTGATCTCAAGTTGTATCCATTTACCTACAAGAGCCTCCAGGTTATCTTTCTTTATGGCTGAGTAGCTTTCCATTGTATAAAAATGCCATGTTTTTCTTGTCCACTCTGCAGGTAATGGGCAAGTTACCCCGACTTTTTCTGGTTCCCTGTCACATAGCTCATTGTTCTCTCTCCTTTGATTTTCAGTCTATGAACCCCCTTTCAAGTTAAATGTGTTTCTTGTATAAAGCATATTGATGGATCCTGTCTCCTGATCCACTCTGCCTGTATTTCTTTTTACTGGTGAATTGAGGTCATCTACATTAATGGTTATGGCCAACATGCACTGCCTCGTCTCTGTGATGCTATTTCCCTGCTGTTGGCTGCCTACTTTTCCTCTCCATTCAACTGTCTGCCCTGCTCGGTGATACCCCTCTGCCACTGTTTCTGGAGCTGTGGTCTTTTTTAAATTTCTTTCTAGAATGTCCTTCAGAATTCTTTGTAGGGTTGGTTTGGTGGTCATAAATTCCTTCAGTTGTTCTTTGTCATGGAAGTATCTTGTTTCTCTGTTAATTTTAAAAGATAGTTTTGCAGGGTACCACAATCTGGGCTGGAAGTGGTTTTCTTTCAGGACTTGAGATACTTCACTCCAAGCTCTTCTTGACTTGATGGTTTGTGTTGAGAAGTCTGCTGTGATTCTGATGGGTTTTCCTTTATAGGTGATCTGTTTCTTTTCTCTAACAGCTTTTAATATTCTGTTCTTGTGTTGAATTTCTGGGATCTTGATTATTACATGTCTGGGTGTAGCTTTATTTTGGTTATGGCTAGCTGGAGTTCTATATGCTTCACTTTTCTGAATGTCACTTCCTTTTCCCATGTTTGGGAAGTTTTCTGGTATTATTTCTGTAAATAGACTTTTAATGTCGTTTGTGTTGACCCCTGCTTTTTTACTCACACCTTTTATTCTTAAGTTATGTTTCTTTGGGTTGTCTTGCAGCCATTGAATTGTTCCTTTCAGGTTCCTTGTTATCTTTAAGAGATCTTTCCTTTCACGATCACAAGCTGCAAACCTGTCTTCAAGGTTTGAAAGTCTATCTTCAGTTTCTTTCAAGTGGTTTTGCCAGCTTTCAATGGAGTTCTTAATTTCCTGGATATCTCTTTAAATCTATTTCATGTATTTTAAATCTTTTTTGTATTATTCATTCAAGATTTTCCTCATTTTCCTACTCTCCATTTTTCTAATCTATGTCTTCCTTAGAGATGCTTTGCAATTCTTTTACTATATTTTTCATTTCTTCTTTTACCTGAGTTAGTATTTCTGTTCCAATTTCTTTTATAGCCTAATGAAGTTGTTTCTTTACTTCAGTTGCCATCACTTCAGAAACTTCAGGTGTGTGACTCTCAATCTCTTCCATGTTTACATCTCCTGGACTTGCTCTGCTTGAATTGGAGGCCAGAGACTGCCTTTTGCTTCTTCATCTTGACATATTCCTGTGTTCTTCTGGACAAGTGGGTATTGGGGTCCCAGGTACTTCCTGCATTGGCTACAATTTCTCTGGAGCAGGAGTGTTTGGTTCTTCTAGCCAGTGCTGGCTACAGGCATCTTATGGTGGTCATTGGGTGTGCAGGTGCAGGGCTGTCTGCTGCTTTTCCCAGCCTATGTTGGCTCCCTGATGGTTGGTGGAGTGCACATGGGGGCGAGGCTGGCTACTGCCTGTGGACCTGGGCTGGTCACCTGCGGGGTCCTCCACTATCGCTCCTGGAGTGTGCGTGGGGGTGGGGCCTGCTGCTGCCTCCAGATTGAGTTGGCTACCCACAGGGAATTGGTGTGCTAGTTTTATAATAAAGATGTTTCTCTTTTCAGCTAAACTTTCCATGGACATTAATCCTTTATTTCCTTGGAAGTAATTTAAGCACATTGCTAACAAAACAGCTTACTGTGTTCATATAAAAAACAAAAAAAAAGTTTGATAGCTTTTCAATTGGAATATGAATATACTTAAAGATATTCCTAACATTCTGAAATAGCACTTTGATCAGAATCTCAGCCTATAGACTGCATAGTAAAGAATCATATGAGGAAAATTGCACATTGGGGTAAAAGGTATTTTATTTTTTTGTTACCAGGGATTGAACTCATGGCCTCTTGCTTGCCAGGCAGGTACTTATGCTCCTAAGCTAAATGCTCAGCCCAAAGTATTTTAATTTATTTGGAAATATTTCATAAATTTGCTTGTTAGAATTGTAAGCATCAATTTGTGCTATACAAAAAATGTCACTTTGTGTTAACCCAGGTAACATGGCATATGACTTAAAATCAACATCTTTCTCTTCTTGCAGTTTGAACTTTTGTGATAAGGCAGGTCTTTAGAATGAGTAGTTGACCATGATTTCACTCATAGAGGCTGAAAGGGAACTCTCTTTCCAATTCAGTCCACTCTCCATCTACTATATGTTCTAAAATTGTACCACTAGAGATTTTACTTCTTAGATTATGAGGATCTTTTGTTAATTGACAGAACATCTACCCATGGAATAAGTGACTCATTAAGCATTACCTTATGTTTTAACTTGACCACTACGTGAGAATACATCGGAGATGCTAGTTTTGTCTTTCTTCTTTCTAGTTCTGGACATTACTTTCTTTAAGGAAGTGGTTTTTCCCAATCAACTCTGTGGTTCAGGTGGGAGCTGCCCGCCAATATATGCTCTCTCCTCACCTTCCCTCCCCTCTACTCTGCCATCCTGTGGTGGATTCATGACCAAAGCTTTTCCAATCATAGTTCCCCATGCACGCTCTGTCACAAGGCTTGGTTCACAACCAGGGATGAGAACCAAACCCAAGCTGGAAAATGTTCTTTCTGATACTTTTTTACTAGAACTGCTGAAAAGTAAAAATGCTATCTTTCTTCTCTGGAGAAGAGGTGTTAGGAATTGTAGCCCAAAGCTGCTTGTCATGTTTCTAGTCTCTTCTGATTTCCAGCTTAATAGAGGGGAGTCTCAATGCAAAGAATAGTACAGATGAGTGACAGTGTGCTAGTGGTGCCTGGGAACCTGAACCCACTGGACTCTAAGGCTAACCGCATGTCCTTTCTTGATTTGTTTACATGTGTCAATTATCCTTTCTCCTTAGACTTGGTCTGAGAACCACAAACAAAGGACACAAGATAACTAGAGGAAGGGTGGAGTTTTAGGTCCAGAAATATGCGTGTTTGGGTGGGTCAGCCCTAATTGTTCTGTGGTTATATAAAGTCCATTGTGTGTTAAAGTTACTGAATATCTTTTCAGATTTTATTTTGAAGCAAATTGAGAGTTAGGGCAAAGAGACCAACGTCTCTAAGAACATTGATTAATATTACTCTGGGACCAGAATGACCTTGACAGTCTCTAAGACCACTGAACTCAGGTTAAGGCTGCATGGGGCGGCAGAAGACTAAGAGTGTACAAACACTCAAATATTTCATTTAAGACATTTGGGCATAGTTGATTCAGTAACTCAGTTTCTCCTTGCATAAGAGGAGCAATGTATATGTCTAAAAATAGTTTCCCTGTTTTGACTCATAACAGATCTTAGAACGATTTTATATTTAAATTTCACTTTTTCTGTGTGTAAGTACATCCAACTTTTGCCCCTTTTTGGTAGTTCTTTTTTTTTTTTTTTAAAAAAATTAAAAAAAAAAAAAAAAAAAAAACCAAGGCAAAGAAAGAAAGATGGAATTGATTATTTTCTGCCTCTCCTAATCCATTAATGTTCTGGGACCTCATTAATTAAATTTTGATCTATCAAACTATCTGAGACCAAGTTGTTACTGCACAGTGAGATTGTTTTTGTCAAAAATGAAAGCAATTATAATTAGATACCTTGCAATAATATTTTTTCAAGCAAGGTTTAACACAGCAGAGAACTTTTAAGCTTCTGTGAAGCAAGTAGGAGAACTTTCTCCAGTGTATTTGAGGATCACTGTCAGCTTCTTCTTATGCAATCAATTGAAATCCGGCTATGGTGTCTTAAAGACCTTTAAAAGGATAGCAATTTCTTAATAATCTCTAGTGGAATTCATTTGCTTAGATTTTGTGGTGCCAAAAATAAATTTGGAAATTTTTTGATGTTTCTTTGTTGGCTGACCTTCTATATATGCTTCAAGGTGACAGCGTTACATGTCATTTGAGCCCTAGAAAGACTCTACTCAAAATTGAAAATGAAAATCAAATTCATGAGACAAGTTTTACCATTTAGTCACCATGCTGGGAATGTCCCCCTTTCTAAAGCCACCACATTGCCTACTTTTTCCTCCTCCATTTGTTTCCAAGTGGCTCCTCTTTTGCCAGAACTGCACATGAATAATAAAGGAAGCCAGAGTAGGGATGATGACAAGCTTCTGGCTTTGTGAGAGTGGCACACATCAAAGGAAGACATTTATCCCAGGGAGCCACAGCTATGCAGGTCACTGGGCAGACATAAGGTTGCTACTGCTGCTGCACAGCAGAAACTCCTTAGTCTGTTAAAGCTGGGGAAAGCACCTGACGCAGGGTAAGTGGCTGCTCTGGTGGAGGACTAGCTAGATTATGTTATGCATGTGCTCATGTCAAACTCAGGCAAACTAATGAATGTCTCTAAGTCTCTGTTTATTCTTATAGGTTCCATAAATGCACTTACCTTAGAGAGGTTGTTTTGAGAACTAAGCATACATGGAAAACTTAGCAAAATGCCTGGCACATAGTATTAGATGTTAACTAGTATTACCACTAATGACAATCTGAGGGAATTTCCCCAAAAGTACATTTAAAGCTTCTTAGTAAAAGAAGTATTTTTTAAAAAAAATCAAAACCAAGATAGTTATTAAATTTTTCTGAACTACCTTGCTTGGTTTCCGGCTTATCCGTCCCTCAGTAAGAATCTCATCTCTTCCTTGTGCCTGCCAGCCTACCGGCTTGTACCTTTTTTTAAAGAGACCTGAGAAGGATTTATTAGAGGCAGATGCAGGACGCACTGAGGAGTGGTCGCGGGCGCTCCAGCCTGTGCTTCTGAACAAGCTCCTGCCTCTGCTCGGGAGCCTTATTCATGCCTCAAAGTGTCAAACCTTCCTTCTTGGGCTCTGTCCTTCCCTCATTGTCACCCAACTAGTCCAGTGACACTTCCCAAATCTATTTCATTCCAGCCCTGCATCTTCAGAGACTTCTCCTGAATGTACTGATTCGTTCTCCGCCCCTCTAAGGTGACAGGGAGTCCAGGCTGTGCCTGGCAGTTCACATGCTGTCTCTATCTGTCCCTGACGGGGTCGGGCCAGGCCAGCAGGCACCGGCATCACATCCTGCTTTGTGGCCAGCAGAGCTAGCGATGCACCCAGGGGGAGGGGCCAGCACAGCTGTCACGTGGTGATACTGACCTCTAGGGGCTGGCTGTCTCTCACAGAGCGTCTTTATCTTCTCATTGAGTTCCAGCACTGCCATGGCAGCCTCTTGCTTCGTTGTTGCCAAATCAATTTGTAGCTTTTTCACTTTTTTTTGGTGCTTTAGTTTCTTAAACAAAACAAAACAAAATTTCCATTACGAGAGACAAGTGCATCAAAGGAATAAAAGGGATTCATCATGGCTGAACAAACATTGCCTTTGGAGCCCAGCTCAGAGGAGCTCTCACCTGTTTGCCTCGATGGTGTCCTTGTGAGTCTGTGATAGCGTGTGTGTCCTCAGAATGTTTTAATCTCCAGCAATAAAATCCCACCCTCTCCATCATAATATCTGCTAGCCTCTAGACAGTTTTTCATCTGAATCTGAACCCTGTGGATTGGCCATTTACAATAGAGGCAATTAGAAACTCTAGTTATCAGTTGGCATTTATCAGTGAGGTGCTAGCACCTCAAACTGTTAGATGTTTGTGGTTTTTTTTTTAGTCTATAAGTAGACCTTATGAGAAGTAAAGCCTTAATTCTGAGTTACCACCCTCCCATATTTGAATATTACTTGCAATCAAACTCTAAAGTGCATGATGTTACCATGAAGGGATGATGTTTATAGGTATTTATTATGGTAGCTTTGTAAGGACAGTGTTGTAGGGTAGGACTTATTCTTAAGGAGTAGAAGACAAGAAGACCTTGCTGTAGAAATAGTCTTATTTTAAAATGTAAACATTTGGAAGAACTACATTGGGCAGTTGTTACATAACCAAAGGATTCACTTTGAGACTTTATAGAAAGCTCCTTTCACAGATTTCAAAGGGGATTTGATTTGTCAAAATTGGATTCATTGGCAATGTTGGAGAAGCTGTCTGTTGTGACAAGTGCTGCATCTGTCCTTTTGTGTTGCTTTTGGGTCACCGCCTTCCCACGGAGAGCTCACCTTGCCAAGTCTTTGTGGGCTTGTAATTATGAAGCCCAGAAAATGAATGGCCAACGTTGCTTGCCAGATATAACTCTTGAGGTAGGGAAGGAAACACATTAGGGATGTGCTTATTTTTCCGTGGCCTCTGTGTACTCTGGTGCCAGAGAATCACTCTCTTCTTTGACAGGAAAGCCAATAAAATCAATTTATCAAAAAATGGGATTAGATAGTCACAGATCTCCCATTTTAAAGACAGGTTGCTGGACTCGGGCTGTGACTCAGTGGCCTAGCCTGTGTGAGGCCCTGGATTCTGTCCCCAGCAGGTGGGGGCAGGGGAGAGGAAGACTGTCTTTAGGTCTAACACAGGATGGTAAACATGGCTGAAAGGGAATGTGTTATTCGAAAGAGTGGCAGTCAAGCAACTTCCCGGGAGGTTGGAGGGCTCAGCCTGCACAGCGCAGGTGAGAAATGCCCTGGCCACAGCCCAGGGGCCTGTCCCTCACAACTGTCCTCCAGGAGTGGTAGTTGGAATTCCCTAGGTGTCAGGCACTCTAGTGGCTGGCTTTTGAAACATCAAAATTGGTAAGATCTCTGCATCCAGACATAAAACCTTCAAATTTCCTTCATTCCAGTCTCCACTCACTAAAAACCTTCATAATTTGGGCAGCCATGTAAATTAGTTCAAGTAGAGACTGAGTGATCAGGAAACGTGTCTAGTCATTTGGTAGCTGTGTTTCCACTGGTGAATTATTAAATTGTCATGTTAACCCAAATCTTCCTCTTTTGTGAGATGGTTTGAGTCAACTTGTTCCTGAAGACCATGTCCATTCTAGGCCATCAGTGATAATCAGTGATCTTTTCTGGTGCTATTTCTGTGTGTATGTATAGATGTATGTATGTATGTATGTATGTATTTGAGACAGGATCTCGCTGTGTAGTCCAGGTTGCCCTTGACTCATGGCAATCCTTTTGCCTCAGCCTCCCCAGTGCTGAGATTACAGGTATGTGCCACCAGCCCTGGTGTCTGATACTATTTTAATATTGTTCCAAATCCAGAGTTTTACACTTCTCTTTTTTACCACTTAGAATTTTAAGGACAGAAAATAGGAGGAAGCACATAGAATTAAAAATTGAGGAAGTGAAGGAAATGAAGGAAAGTATTACGAGAAGGATCGAAAAGTAAGTGTGAACTAAAAAATGTATTAATCCCCCCCAAAAAAACAAAAATAAAACAAAACCCCTGAAAGCAATATGCAAGTTGAAGTGCTGAAGGTTTGGTACGCTGATAAAAGCAAGTTACACAGAGTGCACTAAAAAGTAGGCTGGGCCCAGGGATGTAGCTCAGCCACACAGCGCCAGGTGCAAGGCCCTGAGTTTGATTCCTGGTACAAAAAAAAAATTGCCAGGCTAATATATAAATAGAGAAAGGAATAGATACGAGAACTTTGAAGGTAGCAAAATGCTAATCATTGAATTAATTGTTTGACTATATGGTGTTCACTATAAAATTACTTCTCCTGTCTTTGTCATACTAATATAGTGGGGAGAAAGAATTGAAGTTCTACTTTCGTTACAATATCCTCCTTTTTGATTTCATAATAGCGATAGCCACATTCTTGAATCTAGTTGCACCTATGCAGATGATGAGGTTGTTGGGCTATTGCTAAGTGCTGGCATGGTCTCTCTGATTTCCTTAGTCTACATTTTCATTTTGACAGGATGACTTGACAGAGTACAGGACTCCACGTTACCAACCCAGGGTCTCTTAATGTCAGTTGAGAAGATTCAACTCATGCATGTGTGCGTGTGTTTTGGAACCAGAAATTGAACCTAGAGCTAAGCATGCATGCTTAGCTACTATGGTCTCTCAACATTTCCTTTAAGAAATTTAAACTTTTTTTAAAAATGTAATTTCCAGTCGGGGGTTTAGCTCAGTGGAACAAGCGCCTTCCTGGCAAGCACAAGGTTGTGAGTTTGATCCCCAGTACCAAAACAAAATAAAACAAAACAAAACTTCTATATCTATATCTATATCTATATCTAAATCTATATATCTCTGTATATAGATAATTTCCAGACTATCTTTTTGTCTTTCTTTATTACTAATTGTGTGTTCTGTCTCTTCTTATTGTTGTAATATTTGTGTTTTTGCCCTGTGACCTATAGGGAGATTGAGGATATTTATTTGGTTGGAAGAAGACAGCACACAGGGCAGTCATGATAATTGACTTCAGTTATATAAGGGACTATTCCAGCATAGAGAAAGTTGAGTTAAAAGGTATTGTTCTACTGATACCACAAGATCAGAGGGTAGAAATATTGAGGAGGCAGGTTTCAGCACTCCATGAGAAATCTCCCTCCAATAGTCAGAGATTCCCTTGTGTCGAGGTAGGATGGGTCCTGACAAAGACCTCGTGCTCTGGCAATGATCAAATGGAGCCTCAGCGAATGCTGTGGTCAGGGCCACTGTCACCTCTGGGACCCAGGTCAAGAGGTATTTGGAAGTTTAACTCAACCTCAGGTCTTTCCCTCTGACTTGACCCCCACCCTCACGCTCAGTCCTTGAATCCCCTGGGGTTGATACGCTTGTCAGGGACATCTTAAACGCAATTCTAGTATTCATCAATTCTAGTATTCATAAGAAACCAGATAGAAAGCCTGGGGGCCCCTTTGAACTTTATTTAGCTATAGGTAAAGGGGAGCATAAAGTTAAATTTAAGTTAAAAATTGAATAAAAGATCTCAATTGTTTGTGTGAGGTTTCTATTTGTACCTTTCAGTTTTTCAAATACTTTAAAAAAGAATTTAATATTGTTGCTTCTATTTTTTTTCCTAGTCTCCAGACAGAACTGCTGTATGCTATTAATTCAGAGCTTTAACCAAGACCTTTGGGCAGTTTGAAAAATTCAATCTGCCAACATGTTTTCTATTAGTCATAGAGATCAAATGATTTAAACTATGATAATATTTTCCTTTGCTTTTTTGGCATTCATTTGCCGGGCAACCCAAGTGTTGTACTTGAATTTAATGGAGTCTGTTATGGTCTCCTTGGTAACTAGAGACTCTCCTTGTGATTGCCCAATGGACAAAAAGGTTTTGCTGCTTGGAGGTAAATTCCTATTAATTTGCTTTCCCCCAACTGTTCCTACATGGTGGAAAGAGAGAGGAAATCATATATTTGTGCAATGTTTTGAAAAGGAAATATTTATCCGTATCATATTGCTGAAGGGCTTGCATGATACTAAGTCAATGAGAATTAGAAATAACCAGGGGACTATTATTAGATGAATTTCAAAGACAGCTGCCAGCTCTGGTTAAAATTTGTGATATTTCCATGTACTCTGAATCATGGCCTCTGACTATGAGGCTGAGCTTTGTCACTTACTGACCATGAGAAATTGCACCAGACACATGATGTCTCCAAGCCTAGGATCCCATTTCATAGGGCTGTCTTGGGGATCTAATGACATTCTATCTGACCAGCAGTACCTTGCGTCATTGAGCTGTAGTGATGTCTTCCTGTATTTTGTCATTATTACTTGAAATACACAAGTGAAAGCTTTAGCCTTTCAGTAAAACACTAAAGTATCTTTTCTAAAGATGTCCTTATCACACTTTACAGAAAATAAAAATTGTACTTATTTAAAAGCACAACTTTGGTCTTTTCCTTCTTCCTTATTTTTTTTTTTAAGATCCATTTTCTGCATGATTGCAATGATCTCTTCCTCCTTTTTTACGGGTAGATACAACTAATTTATTGTCCTGAAAATGGTATGCAAATAGCCTTAATCCAACCTCCTGCCAAATCTGGCTGATGCCAAGGGGGCCTCCTGCATGGACCGATGTGAGGAGAGAGAACTGTAAGTCCTCAACTTTGCTTCCATGGGAGCTCTCTCTTGTGTCTCCCTGAACACAGGTTTTCCTTACTTTGTCTGAAACTTACCCTGCGCATCCAATCTCCTCTATCATAGAGCAGTAACAGTGCTGGCTTCAGCAGCACATACACTAGAGCTCTAATAAAGATCTACAACAAAGATAAAAGCTTTGTCACCAGTGGATCACTGGGTGGCTCACTACAAAGGGTATATCAGAAAATTTGGTTTGAATACAGAAGGCATAGAAATGTTTCTCCTTTCATTTCTCTTCTCATAGCCATCATTAATAATAAAACCAACGAAAGCATAGTACCATTTGAATACAACTTGTCTTCAAAATCAGTTGCCTGTCTGTCACTTTGTTTTCCATTCATAGCACCCTCAGGAGAATATTTTAATGTCCAGGGTTGTGCTGTGTGTCTTCCTTCTCAGTCCATTAGGCCTTTGACTTCGGGATTTTTTCATCCTGTATTGCATGACTAGCTGCTTCCTCACTATATGATGAGGATTAGGTTCACTTAACCCACACTCACTGCTGAAACCTATTTGCATCGGAGTTATATCTGTGTGGACAAGAAAGCAGACCTACCAGCATGTTCAAGTAAACCTAATCCTTGTCATATAGTGAGGAAGGAGCTAAGTGGATTTCAACCAAGTTCCCTGCTGATTTTTCTTTTAATGGCAGCACGACACTACATTAGTCAGCCGCACTGCGTATTAGTTTTTTAAGTGACTTTCAGCTAACCTAGAATGGTGACATAATGGGCGTGGTTACAAAGGAGAAACTTTGTAGTGTAATGGCGAGACAATTATAGCTTGAGTTACTATCTCTAAACCTAAGAAATAGAGAAAAGATTTACTAGTGCCAATCTGGGCCAGCTGTTCATGTCCCTTCTTCTTTTCTTTTTTTTTTTTTTTATCATCAGAGTACCCTGAATTGATTTTGGAAATTGTCACAGAATGCCAATAAGACAAAATGTCAATTCTCTAATAATAGAAATATCCTTCAAATGGGATGCTTTTCTACATACAGTAAATTCTCCTTCCCAGCATGTGGTATACAACCCACTAGTGAGAATATTCCAGAGAGAAATCAAAATTTATTAACAATTTACAGTGTGCCAGACACAGCTCTGTGAATTTTATATGGATTGGCAATTTCATTTTTATAGGAACTCTGTGAAGTAGGACTATTGTTAATCTCAGTTTTAGATACAAATACTGAGATGCTGAAGGGTTTAATAGCTTGTCCAAAGTGAAATGGTGAGTCCTGATTCTCACCCATCCAGCCTACTTCCAGACCACCTTCCCCCAACATAGATGCAGACATCAGGTCCCACCCAGTGTCCCATATCATGGGGCATGTGGATAAGTGGATTTTATAAACCTCTTTCCAATTCTTGGTAGTGCACAACTCCTGACTGTGAAGTCATAAAGCCATGAACTTAACCCATCTACAATAATTGGGATGTCAGATGGAATCATCGAATCTTATACAACATCAAATTGGACAGACTCCTGGAGGCCAAATTATCCAGTCATAGAATTTTAGAAATGGAGAAGTAGAAGTAGAGAAAAATAAAACGATTTGCCCAAATTCACACCTAATATGGCTACAGGAAACTGGAGTCAGAGCCAAGTTTTAAACTCCTCATCTCAACCCTTCCCTTTCTCTGTGTAATGTTGCTCCAGGGCATAAGAGCTAAAAGACAATGGGATCAGTACAAGACTGGAACTCAGAGTGATACCTGAGATCCCTTCATTCTAAGTCCCAGTACTGGAAATAGTAGGAATCTAGGTAGGCAGTTTTGCCTTCCAGACTTCTTTACTAGACAGGGGGACTGCATTCAAGTCAGTGTCTCCAGTACATGCTGGGGCTACACTCGATAGAATTAGAATACAGGCAATTGAAGCTAACTTGAAAGAAATAAGCTGGGGGCTGGAGATACAGCTCAGAGGTTGGCACTTCCCTAGCATGTGAAGGAGTGCTTGGGTTTGATTCCCAGTGAGGGAGAGACAGAGAGAGAGAGAGAGAGAAATCAACGTCGACCACCAAACTTGCTTTCATAGAGCATTATGCAACATGTTGTATTCTAATGTCAAATTTTCTTCTGAGATTAAGAGGGCTTTGTCTGCTGCTTATCTTTGTGCAACACCTCTTCATCTTGCTTACCCAGGAAGCATTAATCAGACTGACAATTAGGATTATTGAGAAATAAAGAATATAGTAGAATAATAAGTTTCCATATTCCTGGTTAAACCAAGCAAAGAACTAACCTAATGTTGAAGAAGTCATGCCAACAGAAAACGTAGGAAGTGCCTGCTGTAGCCATGTCTACCTTTTGGTCTTACAGTCTCAAATCACACCCTGAGAACAGAAAGAAGCTCGTGTCACACCCCACAGAGCCTGGTAGAAAGCTGTTTTCCAATCAATTTTCCCCGGAGACAGAGAAAGCCCAAAGGGCCAAAGTTGCATATGAAGCAATCTCAGTTTCTCAGCCCCACCTCTCCAGGCGTTGGTATCATTAACAAACAGCCTTACAATGGGATGTGGGTGGAAAAGAACAGAAGCTAGAGGAGATGGAATACCCAGATAATGAAAAAGAATTCCCACATCTACTTTGTGAAAGTGATGTAAAACTCTTCCAACATGATAACAAAAATAATGAAGACCTTTTCCTGGCAATGGCTTTCTAATTGGGCATATATTATTTTTTTCTGTATACCCAACACTTCCTTTGAACCTGACTGGGACTGTCCTGTAGAAGGAAATCAGCAGCTGTTTGCCATCTGTAACTTATCTTGAATCATAAAGCAAACGCATGTGTGCAAGGACTGGAAAATTGAGATCCACCAAGGTGTTTAATATGTTAGGGCTTTTTAATATAGCAAAGACAACCTAACTGAATTAATCTCCCCGATGAATGTTCTTCACAAAACCTACTCTGCCCTGAAATCAGTGAAATAACAGGACTTCAGGTTCTGTGAGTACAAGAACTGACCACAAATTAATGTCACAGTAATAAAGCACAAGTAGAGAAAAGAAAATTATCAGAAGAGAAGAAATGATGCTCATACAGCATGAAATAGTGCTATATATGGAACAAGAGAAATTAGAGGAAGCACTGAAGTGGAAAATTTCTTTGATACGCATTTTTCCCATGAAGTGTAATATTTGAAAATATTACCTTCAAAAGCAAAAAAAAAATCTGCTTTCTTATTACAGAGCTGAAACTATTTTATAGCAAAAATATTTAGACTTCAAGTGAGATTGACTTGATCTTGAGTAAAAATATATTTCCTATATTAAAAGCAAGAGTGTGTGTGGGTGTTTTGAAAATTTCTGGGTGACAAGCTATTAGTTAATAGTGCTACTAATATTATTTTAGAATCTTGAATCTTTATAAGTAGAACTTCTGGATAGTAATTGATTCTTGACAATGAATCATCTGAGCAGATGGCTTTATAGTAACATATGAAAGCTGAACACCATCTAGTGTCAATTAAATAAGTAATTTGTCAATTCTTTCATTTCTTTAGTTGCTTTAATTTGGTGTATATTTGCAAGCAAAAGTGGTTTCATAGGAGGCAAGATTCTCAACCCCCCCAATCTAAAATTTTCATTAGGCTCACTGTGAGAAATGTTTGATAGTTAATTTGACTGAGGACATTCAAATGCATATAGAGAAATTATGGGAGCGTAAAGCATCAAACTTGGCTGCTACCTCAAAATGCAATTTGACTCTTGGTTGGAAGGGAATAGTTGCTTGAATGTCAAACTGAGTAGTGAGAATAATTTGATGAAGCAGGTGTTTTCTTCCATGGGGAAGCAGCAACCATGAAGTACTGTTGAGGCACAGAACCAGTGGCATGTAGTTTGCACATACTGAGATCAACCGCTTTTATCAAGAACCTCAACCAGTGTTGAACAATTCAATTATTATTGCTCCTCTGAACGTTTTCTTCTCTTGATGGCTTTTCTGCTCAATGCCTCCTCAGTCATTCACTGTGATCAAGGGAACACTGTGCTGTGAAAAGACTGAGAGGAGGCAGTCAGTGCCACTAAAATTCTCTTGTCCTTTAGAAAGCAAAACCAAGTTCTTCAGAATGCTATAGGCACAAAGCAAAGAAAGGACTCAATTTTGAAATGAATTATGAATGTACAGTCTTGGTAGCTATAGATGTTACCCAATTATCAAAGCTACACTGCCTTGAAATTTATTTGCCCAAGAGCCACATGACAGTCACTTTGGGGACTCCTTGCAACTCCTTGTTTGCCTACTTTGACCTTAATTAAGGTCACAGTCATGTTATTTTATAAATGTATATTGAAGATGACTTAGGTGATAGGTAACGTTTTATCTAGTTTTGGTGACATTGTAGCTGGTGTTTGTTTGATAAGAAAGTACTGTTTCCAGTGCTGAAACAGAATCGCCCCTTGCTTCTGTTAGCTCAAACCTTAGTCTGGTAATCATTAACTTAATCTCTCACTCCAGCTTTCCTGAAGCTCCTTTCCTTGATCACTGCGCTGCTTTTAAAGGGGGTGGAAAGGCCAGGTGATGTGGCACACACCTCTAGTCCTAGCTGCTTGGAAGACAGAGGTGGAGGATTGCTTGAGCTCAGGAATTTGGGACCAGCCTTGGCAACATCATGAGACTCTCTTCTCTTAAAAAGAAAAATAAACAAATAAAAGTAAAGGTGATGGAAAAAATAGCAGTGTTTTACTACACCTGCAAATGTCTGTACTAAAAGATATCAATCTTGCACGGTGGAAGCAGTTTAACACTTGAGGAAAAGGTCTGAACATTAAAAGTAATATTTTCAACCTAAATAATCATATCCAACATCCCAGCTGCACCTTGAGTTTCTTCTCTTTCTGTTTTATTTTTCTCCAGTATTTAGAGACATGTTCTTGTTCCTGTCATGAAGGCACATTTCACAATTGGGATAATGAGAATATTATGATTTAATATTTGATGGTTTCTAGAACAAAATTTACTTTCAGTATCTGATGTTGCTTGTGACTTGGGTTATAGGCATACCCAGTGGGATTGCGGCATATGAGAATAGAAGGTTTCAGCATATGAAGAGCCAGAGAGAGAAGGAAAGGTGTGGTGATGTGAACTTTTACTGCAGGGATAGTACCAAATTTCAGATTGAATAAATTAACAGGTCTAAACAAATGTCCTGGCTAGAACACAAGTCATCCAATGCAGTTCATTCCTTGGAAGTGTTGTACTCAGTGAGTTAACAAGGGCTCTGGTGGTCTTATTAATTCTCTCTTTAGAAGGTATTTTCTCTAATTTCACTACAAATCAAGCACTGAAATGAGAGCAAATGAATCTAAACTCCTCAGTAGGGAACTTCAAGTAGATCTTAAAGACCTGACTGGTAGGCCTCTACACCTGTTCCCATCAATACACCCTGCCCTCAGATATGCAAGGATAACAGGTAGGGAGGAGAATCCACAGACTTGCTGAAAACCATTTGCCTCATCTCTTGTGAGACACTGGTTGCATTACAATTTCCTGGAGTCTGAGATTGGAAGATTTAGAGATAATCGTATGAGTTGCTCATCACTAACAGGATGACTATTTCTCAACTGAGACAAATGGTGAGTTACCTGTTTTGATCCTGACCTAGAAAATCCACAGAAGCCATATTCAATCAGTTCTGATATGGATTTGAATTTCCAAGTCATACTTTGTAATAGTGGGAACCCCATCAGCCTGGCAGGCGACCACCCAGATATGGAAATATCTGGTCTCACACAAGCTTGGGGCACCTGGGGCCGAATCTGATCCTCTCCAGACAAAAACGAGGCCAAGCAGGGCTAGTAAGACTTCTAGGAAACTAAACCTCAGGAGATGCACAACAAATAAATACCTTTAGACTATTCAGAAGGATAAGTAGATAACTAATATGCTCCTTAATTTTTGCTCAAGTATCATCTGTCACAGTTGAAACTGACTTAGGTTTGCTCTCGTTGGGTTCTGCAGATCCTTATCTAGACTGACAATGTCAATTTCTCTGAGTCACAGATGCATTTGACTGTTCAACTGGCGGGCACAATATAAAATTTACAATCTTAAGCATTTATAGGTGTACGATTCCATAGCATTAGACATAGACACGTTATTGTGCCACCAATTTTAGATCTCTTTCATCTTGCAAAACAGAGACTCCTTGCCCGTTAAGTAAAGCTTGCTTTGTCTCCCTCTTCCCAGCTCTTGGCAACTATAATTCTACTTTCAGTTTCTATAAATTTGACTTCTCCAGGTACCTCATGCAATATTATTTCTTTACTTTTTTTTCACCTGACTTTCATTTAGCATGATAATATCAAGGTCCATCCATATGTGTGTGTTACAATTTCCTTTCTTTCTAAAGCTGAATAGTATTCCATTGTATAGATACAGGCACAAGGCATACGCGTGCACACACAGCATTTTGTTTATTCATTTGTCTATTGATTAGCCTCTAGGTTGATTCACCTCTTGGTCATAATGTAGAGGACATTTCTTGAAATATTGTGCAAAGTACCACAATACTTACAATATTTGCCTTTTCTAGATGAACCGAAACTTTGCATCTTTTACTTAACAAAATTATTCTCATTTCCCCAAAATATTCACTTTTGGGTTTTGTGGGACTCAAGCAAATTGGTCTTAAACTGGTAAAAGGCCTTAGAAGCCATCTCAGATATTATTACCTGATGCTAGTAGGGTAATATTTTATCAGTGTATAAAAATTGTACATTATTATGGCATACAGTATGATAAATTTGATACATGGATAAAACATGTAATGATTAAGTTAAGGTAATTTGCATTCCCATCTCCTTGACCACTTATCATTTCTTTGCATTGGAACTTTTAAGTTTTCTCTTCTAGTTCTTTATTAAATATATACTAAATTGTTGTGAACTGTGCCCATCCTACTGTGTTACAGAATATTGGATTTTATTTCTCCTTTGTAACTGTACTTTGATACTCATTATCCAACCTTCCTCTCTCTCATTTACCCTCAATTCTTCTTGACTTCTATAGTAATCACTATTCTTTCTACTTCTAGGAAAAGTGTTTTAGCTTCCACATATTTATGAGAACATGCGGTGCTTATCTTTTTGTGCATGTTTTATTTCACTTAGCATAATGTCCTCCAGTTGTTTCTTTCTGGATGAAAAAACACATGGTCATTTATACTTACCATGGTTCCTTTATCTATGCATTTGTTGATAAACACTTTGATGACTCCATATTTTGTCTACTGTAAGTAGTGCTGCAGTGAAGCACATGAAGATGGTATTGAATACAATGATTTCATGTCTTTTGGATATTATGTCTGAGAGTGAAATTACTGGGTCATATGGTAATTCTACTTTTAGGTTTCTTTTTTTCCCAAAATAGCTGTTTATATCAATAGTGTATAAGATTTTCCCTTCTTTCATATCCTTGCTAGAATTTCTTAGTTTTTGTTTTTGCGATTATTGCCATTCTACACGAGGTGAAATAATGTTTCATTGTCATTTTGATTTGTATTTTCCCACTGATGAATGATGTTGAGTGTTTTGTTATAGTTGCTGGTCATTTGTATATCATATTTTGAGAAACATCTATTCAGATAATATACTTCTTTTAATATTATATTATTATCATTACTTTGCTATTAAATTTTTTAGTTCCTTGATAAGACCCTGAAAGAACATTCAACAAAAACAAGAATAGAGGAATGAGATTTGCTATGATTTGAATTTCACTTGTCCCCCAAGCATTCATGTGTTAGAGGCTGAGTCCTCAGTGGGCTAAAATGGGGAGGATATTCTGAGTATTAACCCTTTGTCAAATGAGTAGTTTGTAATATTTTCTCCTATTTCTTTTACCTTCTATTCACTCCATTATTTGCTATACAGAAGTTTCTTAGTTTGATACGATCCTTTATTAATTCTTTTTTGTCACTATAACTTAGTAACTGAGAGAGAGAGGTTGATAAAGAAAAGAGGCTGATTTAGCTCACAGTCCTGGAGTTGTAATGGCACAATGCCAGCATCAGCTCGATTCCAGTGAGAATCTCATAATGGGTGGCATCATAATGGTGTGAGTGTGTGAAGGAGGGAGCAATCACATCACGGGACAGGAAGCCAAAGAGACCAAGGAGTGTCCAGCTTGTTGGTTTATAACAACTCTCTCACATGAACTAATTGTGAATCCCATGAAAACTATCTGAATCCCTTCAAAGTACCTCTCTAATGTTTTTGGACACTCCTAGGTCCTGCTTTTGCAGGTCATGCTACCTCCCCACATCAGCCCACTGAGGGCTCAGCCTCTAACACCTGAATACTTGGGGGACAAATGGTATCCAAATCAGAGTAAATCTCGTCTCTACTCTTATTTGTGTTGAATGTTCTTTTAGGGTCCAATCAAAACAATCACTTCATATCTTAATGTACTGAAATGTTTTTCCTGTACTTTTTTATAGTAGTTTCATGATGGTAGGGTGATTTTTTTAATCAGAAATTTCTAAATTAAGTTTTCTTTGTATGTCTGACATGGAGCCTACCTCCATTCTTATAAAGGAAACGTCTACATTATGGTTATTATGACTTAAAATTTTTTGTTTGTTTTTTTTTTGAAATGTAAAACTGACAGAACAAGGCCTGGGTCATTAAGCAGAAATCACCCAATACATTAGCCTGAGAAACAGGTAAATGCTGACAAGTATAGTGCGGTCATTAGACAAACATTGACTTGGATTAAACAAGTTACGGCTCAGTGATGAATTTCATTTGCTTTCTTAAGAAAGAAGTGATAAAAGCTCCTCTCATTCTATAGTTTGACATCTATGTATCAGATCCATTGAGGAACTTTTAAAATGCATTTGCTTTGGCTTCTCTCTACTTCCACTCAACCAAAATTTGAGGACAGTTTGGGTATGGGACTTTATTATGTTTTTCAATCTTTTAGGTTAGTTTTGTAAAAGTCAACTGAATGAATGTCTGTAGACAAGATCTAGGTGCTGTGCACGAAGTCTGTGTGCCTGTCCTTTAGACATGTGTGCCTGTTCTTTAGACATGTGTGCCTGTCCTTTAGACATGTGTGTCTGTCCTCTAGACGTGTGCGTGTTTGTTCAGGTGCCTGAACTGGGGCTCACATGAGTATGTGCCGGTAGAAGTAAGAACAACTCCAGAAAGTTATAGGTGGGAGATTTATGGGCACTTGGTCCATGTAACCAAGTTCACCTGTAGATGAACGAATTCATCATTAGAAAGAAAAGTTTAGTTGAACAAGGGGAATTCTGGGTTTTGGAAATCTTAACTACGGCAGTACAGTTAGGGAATTTATGGAGTATCTCAGCTTTTTTTCTTACTGCAAACATGAGGAAATAGTAATTAAAGTTCTAAACCCTTCAAAGCTCCAGCACTCCCTCCCTCTCTGACAGAAAAATACTTTAGTCCTTGTATTTATTTCACACCCACAACCACCTTAAAACTCCTTATAGGTCAACATAGCTTAAGGAAAATTCCCATACCAGTTTTCACTGCATTGTTCGAAGTGCTTTTAATGACTTTCATAAACTTCAAAGAAATTTAGCAGGAAAATTCTCAGTTCTTTTCTTCCTTTCATCAACAACAAAGCAGTCTGAAGCAAATGCCTGATGCTTGCTTTCTCCAAATGCCAAATGGAAGTTTTTTAACCACCTTAGGGTTTACACATGGACGAATTAACCTATGTTGATTAACTGTTTTGAGACTGAAATGTTCAGAATAAGGTGAAGAACACAGACAATGAAAATAGTATTTGTGACATAAATATCTGAAGGATCTTCTCCAGCCAAATTTTTGTATGTCGTGGGGTATGGGTATAAATCTTAAGAGATTTTGAAGTAGTCTATCATAACATTTGAAATGAAGGAACTTTTTCAAAAAGGCTTTATGAGAAGTATAGTTACTGGCCAAATCTTTGATTATTCATATTAGTTCTGTTTTTTTTTATTCAAAACTGACATCATATTTTTAAGGAAAGAGAATTCTATTTACTTTTATTTCCATTATTTTTCTCAGTAACACTCTTCATTTTTTGGGGGAAGGATTTTCACTGCTATCTTCTGTTGTAGACTAAATGACTAAAAACCTAGAAATTAGCTAAGGAAAACACTTCTAGAAGTATTATTTAACACGAAAGATCCAAGAGATCATTTAAAGACTTGAACATTTCTAATACTTATCTTTTCCCAAACATATAACCAGTTTAAAATTTTTAGCCTAAGACTTGCATGTTTTTCTTATGCAATTGAACTTTCCAAAGCAGATACAGTTTTAAAAGAGAATAATTCAGCCTACACAGCTCATTGAGAAGAGCTGGCTTTTCTGAGATTCTTAATAACTTACTTCAGTTCAGCAAATATTGAATATGTAACTATGTGTCAGGCAGTAAGCCACATGCTGGGTAAATAAAGCAAAGATAATACATAATCCCTTTCCCTTGGAAACTTCTGTCTTATGAGAAAGGCAAATACATAGTACCTTTTTAATGTGATGTTTATAACAGGATCTGTGTACAGGTTTCTGGGAGTAGAAAGGTGAGACTCTTAGCACTGTTCAAGGAAAGTTTCCTAGAGGAGATAGCTCCTGAGTGTGAAATATGAATAAACTGGCAGGTTAGTAAGAGAGAAGTTCAAGGAGGAAGTTGCTCTGATATGACTGAGGTTGGGAAATAGCCTTTTCTAGATAGCAAATCACATGAGGTGTAGGTAAAGAGATAAAAACCAGAAGACTGTAGCCTGGGTCATGATGATCATTTGTATAGTACTAAGAAGTCTAAGAAATGGAAGAATTTTAGACTTGGACAGAGACATGCCATAGATAGATCAATCGGGTGTTATGAGGTGGGTGGAACCTTAAGGGAGAAGTTGTAAATCCAAGGATTTCAGTTAAGAAAGCATTTTAATCACATGAGTAAATGGGAGGTAGCAGGAGGACCAGAATATTTAGGAAGAAAAATTGAAGTGATTGCTTTGTCTATCTGGAGTGGTAGGTAAGGAGAGAAGATTAAAAAATATTGGATTCCAAAATGCAGTGATTCTTAAACTTTCATGTATGATTTCTACATAAATAAGAGTTGTCTATATAAGAGTTACTTAGTATATTTCTTAAAAATGTCAATGCAAACTTTCGGTTAAGATGACAGACTGGATTGATTTGGGGAATTACCTTCTTTATACCAATTACATGGTAACGTAGAAAAATACACTACAAGCTGAAAATTACAAAAGCATACACTGAAGCACAAAAATGAAATATTTTGGTAGTAAAGATGCAGCAGGAACTCAGAGCCTGTAATCATGAACAGGATTGGAAATGCAGCAGCTGGAGAGGTCCCACGATCAGACACAGACCTTAGGGTTGGAAGCAGTGCAGTGCAGCCCTTGTTCATGGCAAAGAGTTGAAACAGGGCTATGTGTACTCTTCTTGTGTTAACCTTGATCAAAAAGGTATTTTAGTTGAGGCAAGGACTTGATATTTGACCTACCAACTCAGAGACCTTGTAAGAATGTAGGATTGGGGTGGAAAAGGAGACCTCTGGGGAAATTTGAATCTCAAGTCAATGTCATAGATGCTATTTCTCTGATTCTCAATTATATCATAGTACAGAAACCATGAGTTAAAGATTAAAAAGTTAGTATGGAAGCAAAGGAATGTAAAAGGTTTTAGGAGGGTCAAACTTCGAACTGATAATTGTTCTCATGGAAAATAATTCTTGCTTCAGATAAACTCACATTCTGAAGTTAGAAATTACAAAAGCTAATGCACTGCTATGAGAAGAATTAGGCCTACATACCAAAGAGAAGAATTTATACCCAGAAAATATCCTCTGACAGGATTTTGACATTGAAATACAATTTAAAAATATGTTATAATAAAGGGTATGAAAAAGAATCTAGTAAAAATTTGAAAATAAAATTATGATAATTGAAAGATATATGTGTATGTAGAATAGAATATAGATATAGAACTGTAGAATACATATAGCAGACAAGAGGCTTAATAAATTGGTAGATGATCTAGGGAAAATCATAAGAAGTCACAGAAATAAAGAATGGAAAATATAGTAGAATATTTTAGAGAAATGGAGTAGGGTGGTGCATCTGAGTGCAGTATCAAGTCATGGATATAACTTTGCTCCTTTTATTTTTCTAGCTTTAGAGCAGTGATTGTGAGTTTGAAGAGTGACTAGGCCTTTCTTCCTGTCTGTGTCTTTGTAAGGTGGCACCATGAGTGGGCAGATGCTTCATCCAAAGATACAGGAAACATTTGTTTTCCAGGATTAACAACCCAGAAATACAGAAATAAGTGAGCCAATTATAATTCCTTCAGAGTGTTTAGAGTTGCTATGGAAGCACACTTAATCACACGCATTCACAGCTCTGACAACTGTCATGCAGTGACATATGGCATTCTGAGTGTTTATACTAAAGATGTAAGTTCATCAAGGAAGTTAGGAAAGATTTTCAAAGATGGAGTATTGAGACATAAGAAGCTGTGGCAGTAAGGTTTACTGTGTCACCTTGATTGGCCTGATGATTTTCACAGGCAATTGGTGGAGCACACTTCTGGCTATCTCACTGGGCCATAGAGCTATGACTTTGGATAGTATATGGTGCTTTGCCCTTTTTTCTCTGGTACTGCTCCTTTGCTCTACTTTCTGAACAACATGAACTAAGCAGCTTTGCTCCACCAGGCTTTTCCACCATCTTGTTTCTGCCTTGGAGCCAGATAACCATAGACTGAACCCCCTGAAACTGTGAGATAAATAAATTTCTCTTCTTTCAAATTATGGGTGTTGGGTGTTATGTCAAGCATTGGGAAAGCTGACAAATACAGAGACATTAATTAGGTCAAGGAATGACAGGATAGGAAGGCAGGGTAAACAGTTTGTGTATAGGTTTGCAAGGGAAGGAGAAATGTGAAGCACAGAGTCAGGGGGAAAGCAGTGGGCATCTAATTGAGTGAGAGTCTGAAGACAGTGCTGTAGGTGATGTTAAAAACAGTAAGAGGTATGTTTTAGTCAGTTTTCTGTTGCTGTGACAAAAATATGTGGACAATCAACCTAAAAATAAGGAAGATTTACTTTGGATTATGTTTTCAGAGGTTTCAGTCAATCGTCACCTGATTCTATTATTTGGGGCCTGTGATGAGGTAAAACCTCAGGGTGTGGCATATGTGTGGACACAAAGCTGTGTTTACCTCATGAACTCATGGAGATCTGGAGAGGGAAAGAGAGAGACAGAGAGAGAGAGAGATAGAGACAGAGACAGAGAAAGACCAGAGTCTCTAAGTCCCAATTTCTCTTTCAAGGGGATGCCCCTAATGACCTAACTTCCTTCTAGTAGATCTCACTTCCTAAAGGGATGGGAAAGAGGATTGTTACTGTATGTGATTTTGATACTTTGATCATTGTACATTGGTAAAATGTTATCAATTAAAATTGTGAAATTTACAAAAAAATTGACTGATTTGAGCAAATGGAAATAGGAAGTATAGACAATGCTATAAGTGTGCTTGGTTGAGAAATGAGTAGGTGTTTGAGATAGCAAAGAATTCTAACATTTGTAACATTATCACTTATATGGAAAATAACATTTTTAAGGATATTGAGCACCTATTCTAGATAGTAGCATATGAGGCATAGATTGTCTGAAGAATAGGTGATAGTTTATTTGCTAAAACTTACACTTTTGGTAACTTGGGAGTATATTCCAGCAGAGGGTAAATATCTCAGGGTGTAGACTCAGAGTTTTGAGAGGTAATGAAATAAAAACATTTGCAAATACAATGAAATCAACTTGGTGAGATTAAACCTGCAGAAAAGTAATGGGAAACTGATGGTTTTTAACAAAGAGTTTAAAACCAAGCATGAGAATCACTAGCCATGTTCAGTAGCTTACAAAGTGACTCTCCCTTCCACAGTGGCAGAAAATCACAATGAAGAGTAAAATCAGAATTATATTGTTAGGATTTCTGAGGCTTTAAGATGACTGAGGTCTCAGCTGAGGCAGGTTGGGAAAACCCGGGGCCCTAAGATGGAAACATCTGGATGGATACCACAGAAGTTTGTGGCTCTGAAGACTGTTTTGAACATGAGAACTTGTTGGTGTGACTGACTTTTCCCTATTACAGCTGGTACTTCCCTGATGTTAAAAAAATATGGTGGAGACCTCTCCACAAGGCCAAGCAGGTTGCCACCTCAAGAGCAAGCCCTGCCTTCTTTCCTGCCCATCATAAGAGAAACGAGGTAATAACAAGACATGTTGTCTACGCTCAAAGAGAAAAGTCATAAAAATAAGAGTAAATTAAATCAAATGCTAAAGCAAGTACTATATTACATGCATCTGCAAAAGAATGATGTAAAAAACTTTGATTGAGTCAGTTTCACTGGAAAAAAACAAAGGAACAAGTCAAGACGAGGTGGTGTTTGCACTCTGGGATTGGGTGTCATGCAAAACACATCTTGAGCCCAAAACAATGATTACCAACTTCAGGATTTAGAGAAGGAACCATAAAAATAATGTTTAAAATAATTTCAACCATAAAGTTTTCAGTGGCTATAAAACTGGTTTAATTTTTTATTACTATAAATATTTACAACCCTCAGAATATCACAGCACATCCAGAACACATCCCTGGAACACACTGTATCCTGGCACACAAGTTGGGAAACCCTGAAGTACATCAATAGCTAAACAGATGTGTGGGCTCGAGGAAAACCATTTTATTTAGCTGGATGTAATCATGTTGGAATGTTGACAGGAAGGTTGGGGTTTAAATAAACAAGAAAGATATGAATAGTTAATAATCCAAAATTTCCGAGGTGCTGGGGGAGGACTGGATGCGAAGCTTGGTGAAGTTTGGTGAATAAGTAGATACATCTGTTTTCATGATGCTATGACAAATATTCCTGTCTCATCATGTTTCTAAGAACATTTTCTAATCCCTGCTCAGGTTTCTTATTTATAAATTACAGAGACCAATTTAACAATTTTTTTTTTTTTTTTACTGCTGAAAAACTTGGAGAATGATGTAAAAGCAGAGAATGAGGTTGCAATACAGACCCAAAGAAGAGAGATTTGTGGCTGACAAAATAACCACTAGATCCTTTTCTTGGAACTAGTCTAGTGTCGGATGCAATCCAGCTCCAGAAACCCAGGAGATAGATGCTTCTTGATCTACTGCTTGAAAAGTGGAATTTGCTGCTGCTCCGAGGAATTAACCCTGTTCATATATGTGCATCTCAATCTTCCAATTCACAGTACAGGGTATGAGAATCAAACTTCCAATCCGTAGTCCAGGGAGTGAGTATCTAACTGCCCATATTCTTTTCCCTTGGCTGTAAGGAAAGATGAAAAGTTACCTGGCTACTTAGTTTATAATGGTGGGCTATGTTTCCACTGAATGGAATTTAATGGAGAATGTGCTCATCATAAACAGGGGGTTCAAGAATTCTGGCCAGCTAAAAATGTCTGCCAAGGTTTCTGCTGTATCCCATGGAGCACCTTTGCAGGAATTAGTAAAAGGTGACCCATTAAAGTGAATGCATCCCTGTGCATGAGCCATGAGAATACTTTTGCAAGAATTTTTTTAAAAAATATCTTTTTTTTCTAAAGGGAATCCTTTCCTGAGTTGAGGTGCTCAGTTGGGCAAGCAGAGTGCAACTGGATTTTAATCCTTACTTCCCCCTAGCTGGGTACCCTTGCTCAACTGTGTGCAATGTGCCTGCTAACTCTACACCTGCCTGAACTAAGGGGATTAGATGAGATCATGAAACATGTGAAGAAACGGAAGATTGAGCCAGCAGTAATGATCCCAAACTATAATCTACAAAGGCTTTTTTATTTTACAACCAGCCTTAAAGCCATAAACTACTGCTTTATAGCTGAATAGAAAATGTTATCAGAGCAGGTAGCTAAGCCCTTTTTTATTCTTTTGTTGTCATTCCATAGCTGAGGATCTAGGTAAGTACAGAAGCCCAGTGCCTATGATATATTCAAGTGATCTCATTTTCATTCAAGACTTGAGAGGTCTTATTTGGACTCTGTCAGCTCTATCTTGAGAGGTTGTTTCTCAAAAAGAATTCTTCTGAGGCTAAAATTCTGAGTTGTCTGTCTTGAGTTAGTTTAGGAAACAGGACTAACTTTAAGCAAAGATGCTACAGAGAAGTTGACGGTTTGTTTCTGCTCTCTTCACGTTGTATCTTTCTCCATTTTTCCTGGGTCTTAGGAGTCTTTAGCCCCAGTCACATATAAAGCACTTACTTGGCAACATTTTGATTTTTGCAAACTGTGGAAGCCTAAGGCCAAGAAAATGAATATAATGATAATTTTAAGGTACTTGCAGGGCACTGAGGAAAGTTATCTCAGGACCAATGAAATCACTCCCAAATCCTGGAAAGCCAACTCTGAACAAGCTACATTCTGGGGTACCTGAGGCTAACTTCCAGAACATCTCTTGAACTAACTGGGAAGGGGAAATGCAGTCGGCACGCAGCCCCAGTGACTTGTGGGCAGTGGATTATGGTGAGCAGCTGAGAAAGCAGTGGAGATGCATCTGTAGGTAGGAATCCTGACTATAGAGCCAGGGCAGGATGAGACAATCTATACTTACTAATTTCAACTAAATTCAAGGCAAGATGTAGCCAAGAACTTCTAACGTTTACATAGAAGGCTTTATGTTAGAGTGGGGAGAACTGCTCTTCTATTACATATTCTACTTTCATGTAAAACTTACATAGCTGCAGTTATTCAAATTTAAATAACAGATACTGCGCTTTCTTCTGAGAATGAACTCCATGTCTTTGCATAATATCGACCGTCAACACCAGCATAGTACATTCTATTGCAGATCCTTTTCCCGGACTGTACATATATGAACTTATCAGAACATGTTAACTTTTCTATGGTATAGACTCTTTGTAGCATCCTTATTTTACAGTTGAGGAAACTAAGACATAGAAGATTGGTCATGGGAATGGCAGTGTTTGGGAAAGAGGTCATGCTTAGCACGTTACAGGGATGGATTTTGATCCCAGAAGCCTGGCTCCAAGTCTGAGATCTTAAATGCTGTGCCCAACCTGCGTCAGGAAGGAGAGCAACCCAGGCTCTCCAGGAAGGAAGGATGGAGACTCAAAGAAAAGAGGTCAGTAATTGGATCGCTAAAGGATGTGAGGCAAACGGGGACCAAGATAAGCAAAGTGCAGAAATGGAATTAGACCCGGGAAAGTAGGGAGCTCAGAATCCATTCTTAAATTGGATAATGGCTAAATTCATTTGCATTCCAGTTGTTGTGAAAATGAAAGGACTGAGGGTTTGTGGTCATGGTAAGAGTTTGCCACAGGACCAACTCTAGGAGAACACAGGAGTAGTTCATAGACTGTAACCATAGAAAGAATCAGGCTCGTTCTTAGAAGCAGCAAAGATGAGAAAACAGTAGCCATTCAGTGGTTTAGCTATCAGCATGTAGAAGAAGAAAATTCACTTGAAATAGAAAAAGAATAAAACCTGATTATTAAAGAAAGCCAATTATAGTACATATATACATTCTTTCTAAGGAAAAGTTGGGAGTTAAAAAAACACAATCAAGTAAGTCAGAACTCCTTCAGTCTCCTTTCACTGCCCATAATTAGATAGTCCTTGGGCGATCCTGTCAGAGATGTCAAACTCAGGTCCTGAAGGCATCTTAAATGGCTTCAGAATCCCTAGACAAGAGACTTTTGAAACAAAATGATTCACATGGAAGAGTACAGCAGGGTATGGGGTCACAGCTATGTTTGCATAGAAAACATGCCGTTTGAAATAATTTAGATTATGTTTTTATTTGAGGGATGAGGAATTTTATTCTCCAAGCTACTCTTTGATGTTACTACTAATTAACACACTACAATAGGAACAACTTCAGTTTCCCAATCTCGTCTTCAGATCTGCTCATACATGGTCGACACATAGGCACCAGGGCATGCTGCGGAAGGACGGTGTGCACCTGCCAGCTTTTCTGAGCAGAGAGCCAAATCCTCTGACTGTTCACTTTAACCCTTAATGGACCTTCTTTTCTTTTCCTTTTCTTTTCTTTTCTTCTCTCTTCTCTTCTCTTCACTTCTCTTCTCTCTTCTCCCCTCCCCTCCCCTCCCCTCCTCTCCTTTCCTTTCTTTTCCTTTCCTTTCCTTTGTCAGGCACATGAACCACATTGTCAAGAAGAAACACATTCATGGCCTATGACCAAGTGGACAAGATTTATTTGCTAAAGCAATGATCTATTCCCATTACTATCCCACTCCTGCTTCTGTCTGACTCTTATTTTTCTTCCTTTCTTTTTACTCTTTCTTTCTCTGTCTTTCTTTCTTTTCTTTCTTTCTTTCTCTTTCTTTCTTTCTTTCTTTCTTTCTTTCTTTCTTTCTTTCTTTCTTTCTTCCTGCAGTGTTGGGGTTGAAATTCAGGGCCTTCTGTATGCTAGAGAAGTGCTAGGGAAGTACTCTATCACTGAGCTACATCCTCATCCCCTATGAAATTGCAGTTTCTAATGAAAGAAAAACAAAGCAGGTGGGAATAAATAGTTGGAAACAGATAGGTCCACAGAAGAAACTCTGTTATAACCACTCACTTATACCTGCATCTAAAAGTTTGATGCATGTTAATTAAATTCCCTTTCACAAATAGTATACCAATTTACATTCTGCTTATTGGATATTTATGAGTGCCTATATCCAAATCCATCTTGTTTCTTTTTAAGGAAAACTTATATTTTGCCAATCAGAAAACTTCCAAACGGTATTATGTAGTTATTTTGACTTAATTTAACTATAAGAAAGTCAAACATCTTATTTGTTTATATTTTATGTCCACTATAACACTGGGTTTCAATATTAATTGAAGTGCATTTTCCTCTTAACCTTATATCACAAATACTGGGGGGTTTTTTGGAAATAAAAATTTTTAAATATACAGTCAGCAGCAAAAATATAACTGAATGTTCACTGTACAAATTTCAAGGAAAAAAGCTCCTTGGAAGATATATTAATAAAATAGAAAAAGTGTGAAGGATAATCACAATTCTATGAGGTGGGTGAGGAAGTGAGTGCATTTTCAACAGAGGAAGCAGCATGAGGAAAGGTGTGGAGTTAGGAAATACAGATCAATACCAGATGACAAAAGTGCAAGATGAAAAGTGATGAAATCCAAACTAGAGCAAGGAATTAGACTACAAATGGTTACAGGTAGCATCAAGGAAAGTATTCTATAGAAAGTAATGGGCATTTTTTTCTTCTTTTCTGTACCGAGGAAGGAATTTCAGAGCCATGTGCGTGCTACGCAAGTGCTCTATCACTGTGCTCCAGCCTCAAATCTTTTCTAATTTTTATTTGGAGACTAGATCTTGCTAAGTCTCACTAGCTGTCTTCCTGCCATGTAATCCTCCTGCCTCAGCCTCAGGAATAAGTAACGGGGGTTACAGGTTTTTGATATCAAGCCCAGTGATGGTTCACATTTTCGGCCAGTGAGGGAGCTGGGCCAGTGAGGGAGCTGGGGCTCACTTGGGTCAAAGAAGCTAAATGTGGGATCAGTGCAACAATCTAGCTGAGAAACAATGAAGGTCTTCTCTGAGTGGGAAGGCTGAGTTAGGAAGCTATCAAACTCTTTTCCAAGACAGAAGTAGTACTTTCATGCATTGATTTAACTGAACTGAGTAATACAGGAAAGATTAGTTTTTTTTTTTTTTTAACAGGTATGTGGCTAACAAATAAATCCAATTTTAACATTTAGGTGCCTGTAGGTCAAATGGAAGTTTTATCCCTACTTCACGTGTTCATTCATTCATTCAACAAATACCACTTTTTTAATTGAATGCCTACTCCCCTGGGCCCTGTTCTAGGTTCTGGGGTTATTGTTGTAAGAAAGATGAACTTCTGACTTTTATAAAGGTTACATTCTACAAAAGTAGCTAAAATATTAATTTCAGAATGAATTTAAGATATACTAGAATGATAACTTACCTCCTGGGTACAGTGAGGTATGTGGAAACCTTTTGTATAGTAAGTATATATAACACATATGTCCCTCTTGACTCAGCATAGTTTTTGTATGTTACAATAAAATTTATTGTTTTGTTTCCTATCATCATATACGATTGTTTCTGTCTATAACCCAAGATGCCACTCAGCCATGATATCGTAACTTATTATGCAGTTCACAGGAGGAACTATCCTGTACGTTATAATGATTTGCTGGATGACATAATAGAAAAATCAGCATCTAACTGTAAACTTTGAACCTCAACTTTTTTTTTTTGGTACCAGGAATTGAACTCACAACCTTGTTCCTGCCAGGTAGGTGCTTCAGTCACTGAGCTAAATCCGTGGCCCTAATTTTTGAGACAGGGTCTCACTAGGCAGTTCAGGCTGGCCTTGAACTCACTTTGTAGCCCAGGCTGGTCTCAAACTCACAATGATCCTCCTGCCTCAGCCTCCTGAGTGCTGGGATTAAAGTTGTGTGCCACCACACCCGGCTTCAATTTTCTTACTCATTGATTTGTACAGCTAATCTCAAATGCCACGTATCTGAGCTCAGTGAAGTCTGTTGTGAATGGTTTCCTCGTCCTTTGTGTCGCTTCAACACCATTAGTGTCCTTTACCATTTTTCTCCATCATCCTATTGCCACTTACTCAACCCATTTCTCTTGATCCTTAGCAACACCTCACCTCCACCCAAGGGGCAGCAATGATGCTGGTGAGACCTTTGCAAAAATCCTTTCAATCTTGCATTTTAATGACACTGTGTGGTCCTGGTCCCCAATCTCAAGTGAACCCCTAAATGGCCCAGCAATCCTTCTGAGCCTCTCCTTTCCCACAGTGACTGCAGTTTGATCTCTCACTACTATTCAAAAGTTTTCCAGACTAATGAGTGATTGTCACTCTTCACACTTCATGCATGACCTGTTATCTACCACACAGAGAAAATGCAGTCACTCAGATACACAGCTCTGACAGGAGCTCCCTGAAAGTCATGCCCCAGAGTCTGGAGTCCACAGATTCGCTTACCTGGTGTCCCCCACCCCTCTTTTCTTGACTGTTTCAGGGGAAGAGTTGCATACTGGCTGCCTGTGGATCACCCTTCCAATTGCCCTACCTTGCTCTGAGTCCCATTTCCTCCCTCCTCTCTTCCCTTCTTCTCATCTCTTCCCCTCCAGTCTCATTCTTTACAATAGTTATGCTTAAGACTTTTATTTTTTACAAGCAAATTAATAAAGAAGCCACCTTCTTCACCCTGCCTCTCTCTCTAGCTATCACCCTCTAGTTTGTTCATAGCTAAATTCCTTGACAGATTGACCACTAAGATTCTAAGTTAGTAAGGTTTTCCATATGACACAGTAAGGCCATTTCTTACTAAAAAGTCTGGTGTGATTTCTTGGATACAATTTGTAATGGGTAAATCCACTTGAGGTGAGGCATTTCTTTTTTCAGAACTGACCATTTAGTAAAACCTAGAGGGAAAAAATATCAACCTTTTATAGATTAGGGTTTGACTGACAAATGATGTGATTCCATAGATCCAGTCAGTACCTTGAAGTAGGTAAGGAGTTGGAGTAGAACCCAGGTGGGTAAAATTACTTTCAATCTGAAGCCCTTTCCTCCTAAGTAAAAACACTGCTTATCTCAGCTGGACACGCAGGACACTCTTATTTTAGAGCACAGAAATCTGTGGGTAAATAAGCAGAGCCTGTTGGTCATGTTAACAGTGACTCAGGTCTGCTGATTGTGACTGGGTCCACAGTGCACATTTGTTGTGGTCTGCTTGTGAGCATCCAGCATTCTTGAGCCAGCACATCTGGCCACTGCAAACAGCCCTTCATATTTCACCTAGTTTTGTTAGGAGATTGAAGCCATTTCCCAGAATGAAAGCTTTATCTTTCTTGCTTTGCTTGGACAATGGCATTGAATTATTTTATTCCAAATGTGGCCTTTTCAAGTCAGTCCAGCTCCCTCTTATTTTCTCAGGGCTCTTTTTTCTTTCACACATGATCCTTCTGAAGAACAGAGAATGGCAATGGAATCTTGCTGTCTTCAAAGAGCCACAAAGAGAAGGGTGGCACCCTTTGGTTTAAAAAATAATAAACAAATAACAAAAGCCAATGTGCCGTGAAACGGTGGCACGAAGCCCTGGGTGACCGCAAACATCATTTCCTCCTCCTGTCTTCCTAGGGTGACTTGGTATTTTAGGGGCACCTGCTGACATGTCAGCTGCCAGAATATTGCTGGCACCAAATGGTACGGAACAACAAAAGAGCAAACACAGGGCACTGTTGGCTGGGCTACCCGGCAGACTGCCACCATGAATGCACAAAGAGCAACCACACCACCCACATCCTGCTGTGTCCCCGAAACATCTCACTAATCTGCCACATAGTCCTTCCTCCTCAACCTTTGCATCTGCTAGAGGGAAGTCCAGTCTAGCCCTGGACATGATCCACCAGCTCGTGCATAGAGTGGCCTAGGTGGGTACAGACACTCTTCCAAGGCCAAAGTGAGCATTTCAAAGAAATACTGCTTAAATTAAATACGACTCTATGCTATTCAAGGATCAGATTATTTACATGTTTTTGATACTTTCTGTCAAATCCATTCATTTCTATTAGTATATATTTGCAGTACATAAGGAATGTATTTATCACGGATGGGTATTTGGGTGTATCTTTATCACCTCTAGATCTTTTTTCCCCTTTTCTCTCCCTTCCTTCCTGTTCCCTCATCCCCAGTTCCCTTTCCCATCTTCACCAAGTCTATCTCTCTCTTTGCTGTCATCTTGCTTTTAAAACACCTGTCTTCTCCATTGCAATACCTGTCAACTAAATTTTCTTTAAATCCTACTGTCCCTTTAAAAAGTTTAGTCTACTCTAAAGGTGAAGCTTTGAGGAACACAAGGATGAAATGACTAAGCGGGTGGCTTGAGATGTAAAATTTCACCACTAAAAATGTAATCAATGCCTCACCTAGAATCTGTGAAAGCACATTTTCATGTACTAATGGCTCACTAGTTCTCTTAGCTCAAAGCATGCCATGGAACACAGCAAAGAGAAAGATACAGAAATAAGACCATAAGGGCCCAAAACTGTATGCTGGTACCTCCTTAAAAAGGTTGGGTTATTTCATATTTTTTGGTAGGACTAGGTCCAAGACAATAAAATCCGTAAAAACAGGCTGCCTACATAATGTCTGCTAAGCCAGGAAGAAGTCTTTCCAATATGCTACTAAAAACCAGTCACTGAGTAAGAACTCTGACACACAGAGAAAACAAAGAAGACATTAAAACAGTCAGAATATCAGACATGTATTTGTTGAAGTATGTTTGTTTCCCCCTCTTAAATCACATAGGGATCTTCAAACAAGGTGGCACGAAGAAAGAGAGAAAGAGAGAATTTGCCATCAAGAAGCGTGCAGCCCTTCGGTAGGATCCCGTAACATTTCCTGCAGCAGACTCAGCCCTAGACCACATACGAACTCTTGGCTGTGCCAAAACACAGTGCTCGGATAATTACTGTGTAAGTGATAACAAAATCAACAGTGGCTTAAAATACCAGGGAAGGGGGCATTTCAGGAAAAGACAAAAGACACTTTCTTGGCTAAAACACAGGAAGATAAATTAATGAAGCAGAAAGTGCACACAATCATAGACACCATGAAACTCAGATTTCTTCCATTTGCAGCCATGGGCAGCATGTCCAGGAAAAGCTGCTCACAAGAGGCCTCACATATTAAGAGTTGTAAATGACAGCCTCTATTTCTATTTTCATTTCTCTTGAGTGTTTCCTCAGCTGAAGAATAAGGTCACCGACCAATTTATATCATCTAAGATACCACAGTTCCAAGTTTTCAAATCTGGAGTAATCCCTGAGATTACCTATGATGTTGAAATCTGTCTACCACTCCTCAATCAGCTGGTTTAGATGTGTAATATTCACTCCTTTAAAAATTTTAAATTTGCGAACTTCAACAATTGGCATAGTTTATAAATACTGTGATTGTGCGATAAAAATACGACAGATAATACCATTTTGGAATTCTGTGCAAAATAAAAAATCCAAGTTACCCTTGTTTAAAAATTATTACGAATTTCAAGATGGGATGTTAGAGAATCAAACCAAGTATGAGACCTTCAAAGTCGAGGCCCTGGGCCACTATATGGGCCACACACCCCAGGAAACCAACTCTGCTCGAGAGAGGAGCTGTCCTTAAGGCCCACATTCCTCACATAGAAATCAAAAGAAACTGACCAGTGGCTGCCCTTTTAAAACAGCACCTTCCTGCTCTGGGTCACCACAGCCTTGTCTCCTCCTTAACCCTCGTCTCCTCACTGAGGCCAAGTGTCAGTTGACATTTACAATCGCACTTGATCCTTTGGGTTTTCACTCCAGCTCCACCGAGCTCATTTTCACAACCTGCCTGGCGTCTAGAACTGAGTTGTGCCCGCTGGTGCAAAAGTCACAACTGCTGATACCAAAGCATGCTTACTGCTGACCCACCGGGGCCAGGGACCAGTCTACCAGTAGAAAGTGGGATCCAGCTACACATGCAGGTCAACCAGCTCTCATTCTGTGATGAGCAGTCACAAGGGTGAGGCGACATTAAGCAGCAGCTCGGATGGTGCAGGGGGGCCTCCCTTCCTTCTCCGGGACCTCTACTTGCCTTTCCTCCTCCAGGTCTCAGATGATTACAAGGAACAATGTGAGACTAGGAGATGGTTGAAGTTCTTTTCACTCTAAGATTCAAAAAAGTCTATTGTTTTATGAGAACCTGAAAGATTCTGTCCTAAAAACCAAAATAAACAAATTTTAAAAATCAGCAAGCACAAATGCTCATTAAAAAAAAAAACCAGGAAAAAAAAAAACCTTTGCAGATGAACTCCATGCAAAGTCATTCCCTTTGAGTCTGCTGTACCTGACACACTTTGATGAATCTTTCCTGACAGAAAAAAGTTAGGATTTTGGGAATTTGGAGAGTAAATCTGAAGAGCTCATCTCTTCCGGAATGTCACATGCTCCGAAAACGATGTGCTGTGTTCTCTTGAGCCTTAGAACTTACCATAAGCTTGAAGCATATTTCACGCCCCACCTTAGCTACTGTTCTACACTTGAAAACTGATTTTCCTCCTGAAAGCACATGAAAAAAAAATGGATGGAATATCCTCATGCCAACAGTTGCTTTTCGCCTTTGTTTGACCTGATGTGGTTCCTGGCACCACAGAGCTGTTCATTTTTCCGGACTATTGCCAGACCAGGTCTTGTTTCTATGCAAAACCTGAGATGGTTCAACAGTCGGGGCTTGGGGTGACATGCTCTGCCGGGGTTCTCCAACCTCATCAGCATTCTTTGCCTTGTTTCCCAGCTGGAGATTTTGCCAAGGCTTTTGAATTCATGTAATGTAAGAATGCAAATGGTAAGTGTTTGGTGGGGACTTTAGACCTCTGTAAATAAAAACATTTATCCTTTAATTACCCAATGTGATGAAACACATTACTTTTTAATGCTTTTAATTCTTTCTCTTTAACCTTTTACTGTTCCTGTGCCAAGATCATGATGAATACATTCAGTAACAGTAGGTCTTCTACACAAAGTGCTTGAAAAAACACTAATTTCCTAGAGTCTTATTAGAGCTTAGGAAATGTGAAACAATGTAATATAAACACTTTTTAGTATGTCTCCTTTTTTTTTTCATTATCTTTATATTGTCCTATTGGAATTTACATGTATTATTACAAGCATGTAAATCACACTCACTCTTAAAGTTATATATTTATTGTTTACTCGTATGCCTAAGAACGTACCCAAGAAAAGAGACTGCTGAGCATGCTTTTTTCTTTGTAACTCTATCTCCACTCCGCCCTGGCAACAACAGGGCTCTCTCAGTCCCATGGTTGGTTACTCACTGGGTAGTAGCAGCCAGTGAGATCATGCAAGAGCTGCAATACTTCAGCCTCTCTACCTCAAACTTGCCTCCTCTTTTCTCTATTCACTCTTTTCTCTATTGAATTCCTTACCTGATTATTTGAGATGTTTAAGGGCAAGAACCCTGCATAACATTGCTCTCTAAAATTGCTGCATTTTCTGCTTGTGTCCGTTAGAGGTGGCTGGGAAGGGTAGGTCCTTTGGGCTCCTTCACAGCCGTCCCCTCTTCCCTAGCACGCAGCCACCTTTGCCCACACTGCTCAGGAGTCCACGCCCTCCTCACACTTCTCAAATTTATAGACCAACTTTCATCCTCAGGACTCTTCTTAATCATCTTACATCTGTACTCGTGGCTCACATTTGTCAAATATTTATGGTCATATTCTCCTCTAAGGATTTTGCATAGATTGTTTGATCCTCATGAAATTTTATGAAGTCCCAAGTCTTGAATCTATGACACATTTTGCACATCCCTAAAATAAGAAAATGTGCTTTACAATGAAATATTGGTAGCATTTATTAAAAATTTATTTGTACAGTAGATAAAATGGTGGTGAAAATATTTTACCACCTATATAATCTTAATCTGGTGAGACGCCGATCTCTATTCAATCAACAAGGAAACAGAGCTCAAAGAAATGACCCTCAGGCTATGAAGCTGTGCAGTTTTCTGAATACCTGCTTCATGGGGCATAGCCATGTTTGCTATTTCTTTTCTCTATAATTTCCTTTTCATGATGCTATTCAAATATATAATTTTCTCTCTAATTGCTTTTTGCCTTTTCTTTTTTTCATTAATTAAGCTTATTGGTACATTTTAGATACACATAATGATCATATCCATCATAGGGAATTTGTACCTGAATGTAATATATTTTGATTGAAGGAAGAGGGGAAGGGGAAAAAACAAATATATCGTTTTCAGAGCTAATAATTATTTTCTTTTTGTTATTCTAACAGTTTGCATATATTTCTTATAAAGCTCCGAAAATTAAGGAAAGAAATATAAATCACCTTGAATCCTACCAAGAAATTACTATTGCTAAAATTTTGGAAAATTTTTTCCTAGGTATATGATAACTAAAAAACTTCAGCCATTCAATGTCAAACTTTCTTCTCTCCCCCCTTTTTTTCTCTTTCACCCCATACATTTAATTTCTTACATAATTGTATGAGAATTTCAAGTAAGGACCCTATGTAATACTCCCTTTCTCTTTGACAGTATCATATATATTCTCATATGTTTATAGCATTAGAAGCACACTAACAGCGTAACTTTGCTTCCTTCTTTTCATTAAAAATTGTGTAACAAGCATTTCTCCATGTTATGTCATGTTCTGTGGAAACATGACTTTGGATATCCCTGTAACTTTCCATTATGAAGTTGTACTATAATTTCAGCTTGTGTCTTAAGTTTTTTTTTTTTTTTTTTTTTTTTTTTTTTTTTTTTTTGCAGCACCGGGGATTGAACTCACAACCTCGCGCCTGCCAGGGCAGGCGCTTAAGGCACTGAGCCAAACTCCCGGCCCTGATTGTGTCTTAAGTTTACATTCTAAGTGCAGGTTGCAGGCAGCCTTATTAGTACCTTTGGATTCCAAGAAGTATTGACTCTTCATTGTAAATTGTTGGGCTCAGCTCTTCAGTGGAATGAAGAGCAAATCCCTCCCACACAGAAGAAGAACTGTGAGCCTGAAATGTCTGAAAAATCCAGGTTTGAATGTGAAATACTTGCTAAGGAGAACAACCCCTTCCCATGAGCTTCTTCCTGGAATTGTTCCTCTCTGGGAGGGGATTTTGTCCACACTAGCAAAGGCCCCTGGTGTTGAAGTGCTTGAGGCCGCCACCTTATACACTCTGGTTACCACACTGAGACAGTGGCTACAAACTGGGTGCTGCTTTCACAGTGTTGGGTTATAATGTAAGGTACATGGAAACAGTAGATATTTGAATTGGAGAAGAGGGCATCTGAGATAAGCATTTTGAGGACTTTTGACCTTATTCTCATTTTACTTTTGACTTTTTAGTATAGAGAATATGGATGATGGAAAATCAACAAGTCCAGAACAAAGCTCAGTCATAAAACAAGTAATAGTGGACTAAAGAAAAGGAAGTGCAGGAGAATGTGTGTGCAGATTGTGGACATTCCTGACAACCTGTCCACTAATCCCCAGAAAAATATTTTGGTCGCAGTTCGTCTTATGAAAATAACCACTGTCAAATGTGGCTTTTATTTCCTGGGCATATTCTTGTTTGATATTGTGATTAAAATGTATTTTGAAAATAAAAACATTAAAGACTCCAGGATATTTTCTCCGTATTGCCAACTGGAAGTCTTTAATCACAGCTTTCAGTTTTCAGAACCCTAAAACACCAGAGCTGTAAGTTTAGCTCAGTGAGACAGCAGTGCTCCGGTATCTCTGCCCGTCCTGACCTTGCCAATACGCAGTGCACGCTGGCTGAATTCATGATGATGTGCTGCCCTCCGCTTTTCCCAGAGCTATAAACCGAGGTGAAGTCTGGGGAAATAGAAGGAGCCAAAGAGATGAAACAGAAAGAATGTCTACCCATGCTAAGGTGAGAGTTGGAAACATAACTCATTTGTATAAGAAGCGTTCTCATTCAGAATCTCTGGCATGGAATCTGGCCTAATTCTTGTCATGTAGTGTGAAATAAAAAATGAGAATTTGTTTTGTAAGTAATAATATCACAGACAATTGAATTGGGTAGAAATATTACAGGCAGTCAGAGAGGACTAGGCCCTGGGGAGAGTCATTACAAAAGATGAAAACACAGTACAGCTGTGGTCGGTGGTGCTTCTATTGGAGGCCAATCCTTAAGATAAAGATGGAATGACCAGGCCTGCATGCCTTGGGATAAGGGAAGTGTAACACCTGGTCCAATAAAGACCAGAGAGACATCAGTCATCTCAGTGAGTGACCAAGACCCTTGAACAGGTCTTGAACAGTTCTTTGTTGTTTCCATGTACACTCACTACATGACTTGCTTCCCAACTGGATCGATATTACCCTAAGTAGCTATACTTGTAATCTTATTGGTTAATCATAACTTTGACCCACATTGTGCCACCTTGTGATTTTGCTCTGAGAAACTTTCTCTGTGAAGTAGGCTTGTCAGCAACCCACTCAGGACCCCTCCTGTCTCTCGGGAGCTCTATTTCTCCCCCTCAATGAATATTTCCTACTCTTAACCTCTGTTGTTCCCTAGAATTCATTCTTCAATTTTTGGGAACACGAACTCGATGTATCTGACATCTGACAGGTTGGGAGTTATAAAATTTCCCTTATGCCATTCGGAGGTCTGATATCATTCCTATATAAATTAGGCCATTTTCCAGTCAGGCTCTTGTGCATCCTCGAAGCATAATCCCTGTGCACAAGCATTTACAATCTTACAAAGCACGAGAGAGCTCATCATACTCACTACATCCAAGGTATTGTTTGCGGAGGATCATAGGAAAGAGTCAGCATTCAATGGAAGAAAAAATCGTGTTCAGCCTCATGGAAGACTTGACTAGGACCACTGATTGGGGATTTAGTCTTAGAAACTGGGCAAAAGGAACATGCTGAGAGAAAACTCCAGAGGAAGAAATATCATAGTGAATTTGAGAAACTGCACATTCTGGGTTGGCTGCTAAGCCACATGGATGATTACCTAATGTGCAAGCTAGATCAGTTTTCCCTGTGAAATTTAAATTTCAACAAATATACCATCAACCTAAGAATTCTTCTGAATTTCTTGTGGAATGAAATACAGTATATGCACACCTACTACACATACAATAAGGCTAAATAGAAAGAACAAATTTTAAACTGTTTTTTCATCATGCCTCTATACTTAAATAGCACATTAAGGCATGATCATTATATAAAAATCATCCTACAAATTGCAGGTGCTTTCTGAAACTGTTAGTAGACTTTGCCTGAAGAAAAAAGACATTTTTTAGAGCTATGTAGTTTTAACTTTCTTACATCAAAATTCACCAATAATTTAAATCTGTTTTTCTCTGCATGGTGAATGAAATCTATACATTGGATCCTTATAGTCAGTATCATATTTAACAATGCATTTCCTCTTTTATTACTGCACAATCACATTTTCTTCACTTATTAGATGATAACGTTTTTACAGGATTGAAGTGCTCACAGCTGTTTTACCCTTCGTGGCAGAGTGGAGTAATTAGCAGTTGATCCTCAGAGAAGACACTGTCGGACTCTGCCCAGGAGACTACTTGTTTGCACAACATACTTGCTCCCTTTAAAAATTCTCCTGGTGAGGATTTTGGATTTTTTGTTTAAATTTGAAATCCTCACCTACAAAGATACTATGATTACAACATGTAATAGTAAAAAAATGAAATTCATAGTCTTTGTAGAGTTTGCTTAAGCACTATTATAACTGATATCAGGTTTTATTTTTTTGTTATAGGGTAGGGAAAATTTTCATTTTCCTCACTTGCATAAATTAGACTGACAAAAAACAGACTAAGAAGAGAAAAACAGGAGTTTATTAGCACGTGTGTCATGCTTGCATGTAGGGTACTCGGGGATGAGGACCTCAAAGAGATGGTTAGACTCTGAGGATATGTAGTCCCTTAACAAAAGAACAATAAGTTTTCTGGAGAAGTGACAAGACAAAGGAAAAGGAGAGTGAGTTCCTAGGGTAGCAAACTGTGGGAAAGTCAATACAATCAGCTGTCTGGGCCTGTGAGTTCTGCGTTGAGTCAGCCAACCTCAGATCAAAAATATTTTGAAAATAAAAATATCTGTGCCAAATGTAGACAGTTTCCTTGTCACTACTAAACAATGAAGTTTACACAGTATTCACATGATATTACATAATATTTTTATACTATTTACCTTCAGTGAGGTATTATAAGTAATCTGGAGATGATTTAAAATATACAGGAGGATCTACCTAGCTTGTATGCAAATATCACACCATTTTATAGAGAAGGCCTGAACAGTCACAGAATTTGGTGTCCACTGGAGTTCCTGGAGCCAATTCTATGGGGTACTGAAGGTAACTATCACTGGGGGACCTGGTAGAAGAAAAAGCCTGGTTGGTAGTATTTATGTACATTCCTTAGGTTCCTGGATTCTGGGCTGACATGGCAGTACTGTCATGTCCAACAGTTAACTTCCATCCTTCCTGGTAGAGTAAGAAGGAAGACATCTTTACAAATTTGTGTCCTGTTTTAGTATTAGGGGCTGTTAGTTATTTTTCTTGTTGCTGAGACAAAGTACCCTATGCATGAGTTAAAGGAGGAAATATTTATTTTAGTTCACAGTTTGTAGAGGCTTCAATCTATAGTCAGTTGGATCCAAGGCAGGGTGGCAGGCAAAGGAGAAACAGTCCATGGCATGGCAGGCAGAAAGCAGGAAAGTAGTGAAGAAATAGCAGCAAGCAAATCTTCTTTTCCCTTTTATCCCATCCAGGCTGCAAGCCTATTGGTTGGTGCCAACCACACACAGGGTGGAGTTTCTGCCTTCGGTAAATCCACTCAGCCACACCCAGAACTACACTAATTCCAATTAGTGAACTAATTTAGTACTACACACCCTGCATTTCACACCTTAGGTTCAGCCACTTGGGAAAAGGCTCACTGACATGTGCATGAGGCTTTGGGGGTACATCTAGCTATAAACCACAAGAGGAGGGAAAGCTTTTTCTTACTTTCAGTACAAAATAATTCTTATGTCAGACTTACACATTGGGGAGTAGTATATTCCATTACCCTTTATTATTATGGTTTCCATTTTCATAACCTGATCTGTAATTAGTTGTCTCTTAATTATGGATACATAGTATAAACTGTGTGCATTTTTGGTGTAGGACAAAAGAAATTTTCGAGTTCTCTTTTAGAAATTGAGAAGTTTTGTGAGAGCCAGAGAATTCAACGCCATTGTTTTTTGTTCGTTCGTTTCTATAATACAGAGGAGCTACATTGCCAGCCCTTTTCTTTGGCTGCATTTCCCAGACTGGGCTCTAACTTGTGAACTTCCTGTCTCAACCTCCTGAGTAGCTGAGATTACAGGTGTGTAGCACCATATCTCTCCCAATTCATTGTTTTTATATGCATACTCTAACATTGTTATTGCAAACTACAGTGATTTGATCTTGCACAGCTATAAAATTAACTTTTTAAATTAGTTCTAGAAGCACAAACAGTTGGTCATCTCCAAAAAGTATGGTTTGGAGCTCTCTGGATTGTAGATATGAAGATATCTTCTTACTCAAGCAACTATTCAAGTAGCAGGAAGCAATTGTTATTTGTATGGTTCCATGTAGTACTGAAACAGACTAGAAGCACCTGACTCTCCCATTTTTATTTTTCTAGTGCTGCTGGAAGGGCTTGTGGCTTCACTGGCAACTGTCATGCCCCTCTCTCTCACTTCCCTTTGGTCCTCCCGTCCCAAATGACTGGGACAACTTGCTCCAATGTCCTTCTTTGTTATCTAGCAGCCACTCTCTTCCAGTCCAATTCAATGTGAGTCCAGGTGAGGTGCCCCTCCCCTCTTCTGGCTACTGCTGCTGCCTCTCTGAAGAGGGAGGAGGTGCCCAGTGTGACTGAGATGAAGGAGGGAGGTATTTCAGTCTAATGTCAACACCCCCAAGCCCCTAAAGCTAATTTTCCACAACATTCCTTGGTTTCAGCTCTTCGCCCTCACTGAATGACTACTGTGGCAGCTGTGGCTGTCCTGGAGTCCTGCATTCACTTGGACCAGTCATGGGCCTGCAGTTACTGTATAAGTGGTGCTCCCCGCACATGTCTCAAGTTAGTCTAGGAGGACTTCCTCCAGTGTACTGATGCACCTATACTGCAGGCCAGGCCATATGAAAGCAAAGACTTGCTTTTGCGGCTCTGTAAACTTGCTTGTGATTATTTCTCAGGTAGTGTGGTCTCTGAAAGTCCTGTAAATCAACCCACATTTCATATTTTGTGTAGTGTCAACAGGATAGTTGTCTCAAAAGGGCAATAAATACTAGGGGCTATTAGCCCTGAAGAACTCCAAAGACGAGTGGCCAATGAAGATTGGTGGCAGAGATCAGCTGCCCCACAGAGTCAACATGCAGTATCTAACCCGTGCTGGTGCCAGGTGGCCACTGTCAGCAGTGGCAGTGACCAGCAGCCAGCTGTGTGAATTGGTGGCATCCAGTATTATCTGGGTATGCAGAAGATGGAATTATCTAGCCCTCAGAACATTTGTAAATTTATAATTAAATGTAACTTAAGATATAGTATGGAGAAAGCAGAAGAAATAATTCAAGGAAGTTTAAATGAGTGAGGATTTATTAACAACTACTGTGCCAGATATTGGATGCTAGGACAGTGAAGTAGAAGCCTTGCTAAGGTTTATACATTGGGTCAACTTGAGAAGTCTAGCAGCTTAATTAAGTTACTCAGCAGCTCTACATCCTGGGGTGTAGAGCACAGTTACCTGGTCATGGTTACAATTTGAGAAGGTCAGAAGTTTAACTGAGAGAGTCAACAGGGAGCCAGGGGTCTTACTTTGTAAACATACTCATCCTGTGCAAAGGAAGGCAAGGATGTTTGTGGATGCTACACCCACCCTGTGCGGGGGTGTCCTGTGTACTATATAAAGGAGGAGAAGAGGCTTGCTCTTGCCCCCTTTTTTACTCTGGCTGCTTTTGCTTGGCTGCTGCCTTGAAGTGTTGCCCCAGTGCCATGCCGCCCTGCCTTGGAGCCAGCTGATTGTGGACTGAAACCTCCAAAAACTGTAAGCTAAATAAACCTTTCCTTCCCTAATTTTGTGTGTCAGGTGTTTTGTCTCAGCAACGAGGGAATAATAACCAAGACAGAATTTGGTACCAGGAGTGGGGTTGTTGCTGTGACTATACCTAACCATGTGGTTCAAGAGCCTTTGGAAATGGCTTGTGGGAAGAGTTTGGAAATGTTCAGAGATGTCACCTGAATGCATAGAGCTGGAACAGCTTAGACTGTTCTGTAGAGGAGATTCTGGTCAGAGGTCAGGAAACCAGAAAGTTGAAAGAAAGACTGCTGGTAAAGACCAGGCTTGGGAGGTTTCTGCTGGGAAACAGGATTGCATTGGTTGTTGGACTCCACATGATGTGTGCTATGGCTTGGCAGAAAGTTTGTCTGCATTTTGCTTGTGTCCAGAGACTTTGCCTGAGACTAAGATTAAGGACACTGGATTAATTAACCTGGCAGAGGAAATCTCAAGGCAGCGGAATGTTGAAGTGGTGGCATGGTTATTGTTGGGGGTTTTTAGCCAGATTTATGTTGGAGATCAAAAGCAAAGAGCCCAGCAGGCTAATTTAAACCATGAGTTTGGTCAGAAAGCTGTGGACTGTAAAGAGAGAACCGAGATCTCCATTTCTGAGAAGGAACAGAATAAAAAAGATGGCCTGGGGGCATCCAGGAAGAGGCAGCTGGTCCCCACACTTTGCAGCCTCAAAACGGCAAAAGTGAAAGACTTTGCTTGGAGGAGAAAGCCTCAGAGCATCATGTTCCAGAATGGTGGCAGTGGCCGCACCAGGTTCAAGAATGGAGACAGCATAGAGAATCTGTTCCTCAGAATCAGGTTCAGGGTGCCCAGCTATCCAGGCACTTGATCCCTATAGTCAAGAGAGAGGAGAGCCTGGCTACTGTTCCAAAGGGCAGCAGACCTTGGCATTATCCACATCGTGCAAAGGTTCTGAGATTAAAAAGGCTTCCACCTCAATTTCAGAAAGCCTGGGAGGCCAGGCAGTGTGCCCCTGACAGGGCAGTGTGTAAAGCTATGAATGTGAAGCCAAAAGTGCAGTAGAGACCTCAGAAGTTTGGAAAAGCCAGGAGTGTGGCTCATCTAAGGAAACCTACAATGAGGGAGCAAAGCCAGCCCAAGAGAGAAGCTGTGGGAGTTAAAACCCCTGGAAGTGTCACAGGGGTGGAATCACTCAAGCCTTTTGGAGCTTGCAACAAGATTGCTTCAGATGCTGAGCATAGAACTCTAGGACTTAATGTTTGCCCTGCTGGATTTTGGCCTTGCTTTGCTTCTAATGCTTTGTATTCTCCTGTTTGTAACTTTTGGAATGGTAATGTTTACCTTGTGACTTTATATGTTAGAAGTGTTTAACCTGGTTTTCATTTGTACAGGGGTTTACAGGTAAGAGTTTGCCATAGATTTTGGAGAAGATTTGGGACTTGGACTTTTCAGCAGAGCTGAAACTGTTAGGACTTTGGCAACTCTTGCAGATGGACTAAATGCCTTTTGCATAAAGGGATGTGCATGAGTCTTTGGGGGTCCAAGGAGAAAATGTTGTTTTGAATGTAATATAATGTGGGTAGACTTAATGCTGGTTCTTAAGGATTGTTAAGATGTGTTATAATGTTCAAGTTACAAAATGTTAAGAATAAGCACGGCTTTGTATCTGGAGGCTGATTTATAGAAATGTATCTATTTGCCAAGTTGTCAAGGGGTGGATTGCTAAGGTTTATACATTGTGTCAACTTGAGAAGTCTAGCAGCTTAATTAAGTAACTCAGCAGCTCTACATCCTGGGGTGTAGAGCACAGTTACCTGGTCATGGTTACAATTTGAGAAGGTCAGAAGTTTAACTGAGAGAGTCAACAGGGAGCCAGGGGTCTTACTTTGTAAACATACTCATCCTGTGCAAAGGAAGGCAAGGATGTTTGTGGATGCTACACCCACCCTGTGTGGGGGGGGTGTCCTGTGTACTATATAAAGGAGGAGAAGAGGCTTGCTCTTGCCCCCTTTTTCACTCTGGCTGCTTTTGCTTGGCTGCTGCCTTGAAGTGTTGCCCCAGTGCCATGCCACCCTGCCTTGGAGCCAGCTGATTGTGGACTGAAACCTCCAAAAACTGTAAGCTAAATAAACCTTTCCTTCCCTAATTTTGTGTGTCAGGTGTTTTGTCTCAGCAAGGAGGGAATAGTAACCAAGACAAGCCTAAACAGTTTTGAAAGTGTTGAACATATAAAATAATTCTAATAAAATTTAAAGAAACTAATTCAAATGTAAAAGTAGTGGGGCAGAGATACAGATGTTATGGGATGGCAGAACTAATTAATAATCTGCTATCCTCTTATTGGTGAGAGAAAACAAGGCAGGCCTGTGGCGTGAGAAGGGAGGATGGGACGATGAGAACTTTAACCTGAGCTTTGGTCCATGTTGTATTTTCTGAGTAAAAGCCACATGTGGGAAGCTAAAGAATAAAGTTACCTATGGAGTAGGGGGGCAACCCTTTTAATGTGGCCATAATTTTTTTTTTCTTTCTGTCAGATCATGTCAGCCTGCAGAATTATTCCTTTCTTTGGCTTGAAAATAGGCACTTTGAAAGGTTAGCTATTTTGGCTACAATTTCAGTAATTAGGATAATGAGAACCAAAATGGTCCACAGAGTTTCAGGGTTAGATAGGCCTTGCTGGCACAATTAAGATAAATCAGAGAAACCTAGGCTCCAAGGTATTTTTATTTACTTTTATTTGTTTTTTAGCTAGATATGAATAGGATATAAATATATAGTTTGAGTTTTGGTGATTTCATTCAGAGGTTGTATAGATTATCATCATATAATATATATACAATGTTATATATATATATATTTACATTATAAATACATATATTTACTAATAGATTTGAAATCTGCTTTGTTCTAATTCCCAGGTCCATTTTTCAAACTGATTTTTCTCTCTGAGACAGTGCAGTTACTAGATGCACTATTACAAAATCATGGCGCTTGTGTTCAAGTAATCTTTATCTTCCTTAATAATGCCCCAAAGTGCAAGAGCAGTGATAGTGGCAATTTTATTAGAGTGTATTGTTATGTTTGTTCTATTTTATTATTAGTTGTTCTTAATCTTTTACTGTGGTTAATTTGTAAATTCAACTTTAGCATAAGTATATGTACATAGAAATAAAACATAGTATCTGTAAATTTTGGCTTCAAGCATCCACTGAGTGTCTTGGATCATTTCCCCATAAGAGGAGAGAGGACTCCTGGATCTGGCAGTGGGATTGGAAGATTACAGGACATATGCATTTTCATCTACAGCAGTCTTCGCCTGATGGCTCAAGAGTGATGGGTAAATATAAACTCTCGTCAACATTCTGTTAGGCTTTCTATTTTTCACATCTTTATAATCTTCATATTTGTTCTTTCTCTATTTTATCCAGTTGAGTTAGTATGAAATTGTACTTTATTACATTAGTCTCAGTTTGCCTAATTACCTATGAGATTAAGATATATTTGTATTTTATTGGCAATTCATTTTTCTTGTGAATTTAGTTTTTTCATATCTTTGGTTATTTTGTCTTTTTAAAAATTAATTTTTAGGAAGAAGATCATGATGTTTTTTCTGTTTCATCTATTATGTAATTCCTTCTATTTATTTGAATTTACTATGTTACATTTAGAAAGCATTTTAAAATTGGGCATTGGTACTTTGAAGGAAAATCATAAGCTTAACTAAAAATAGAATCAAGGTTATGATTTTCCTTTGAAGCTATCAATTTAATTCTTATTACATGCTGTTGTAAGTGCTTCATCATGTGAAGTATAATTTTTAAATTCATATTAATCAGCAGTGAATATGTGTATGTATTTTGTTTTCAAATGTATTGCAACTATCTTTTTATTGATTAATTTGATAGAATTCCATTTTGCTGAAAGATTGTGGCCTACATAATGCTGAACCTTTGAAATGTGTCAAGGTTTACTTTAAAGTTGAGTAATAGTTTTTGAAAATGTTTTAATGTATGCTTGCAAAGCATACATTTTTGCCAATTTATAGTTGCAGGATTCTTCGTATTAAGAAAATGTTCTCAGTTGTACTTTTAAAATATTCTGTACTCTTTCTACCATATTTTTGATAATTTATCCACTGTTTCTGAAAGAAGTGCGTGGAAATATCCTGCAGTAATAGTGCACTTTTCCTTGTGTCTCCTTGTCCTTGAAATCTCATCCATTCACATGCACACTTTGACCCACGGTAAAATTGAATCAATGAGTGTTAAGACCTTTATGTAGCTCTTTTTTGTTTGTTTGTTTTTTGCTTTTGTCATGCAGTGTCTTTTTATATCCTTATTAAAACTTCTTGCCTTAAATTCTATTTTGCTTCATATTGTGCTAATTCTGGTTGTATCTTTGTTCTGTATTCATTTATACTTCTTTTATTTTTACTCAATCTATGTTTTTCACTCAAAATATGTTATCAGATTTAAAGTACAGAAATGAGTTTTAGATTGTTACTGTGATTTGTATTTGACTTATTTCTGTCATCTTATCTTACATTTTGCATGTATTTGTATTTTTAATCCCTAAATTAGAGCAGTTGAACTTCTTCCATTTTTTCTTTCATTTTTGCATTCAAAATTCTTTTTTTTTCCTCTTTTTACTACTCTGAAAGTTACAACCCCTGTTTCTTATGTTTTTGTGGTAACTCTTACATCCTGAAACATGTTTACCTGAATAAAGTCTAAAATTAATCAGTATTTTTGCATCCTAACCCAAATGTGTCAAGGATATTTAGAATTCTTTAATTTAAATCCATTTCCAGTGTCCATTACTTTTTATGTTCTAAAATAATAATCCATCTTGCTTAGTCTGTAAACAAGTCTTTATTTTGACAAATTTTAAACCAACAGAAAAGTTGAAAGAATATTACAATGCGCAAAAACCCTTACACTCTTCACTTAGAGTCAGCAACTAAAGCATTGTGCTTTCTCTGTCTCACATATGCGTCAAATTCCCAGCATTCTAGTCTAAAGTACTTTAGCAAGCATTTTACAAAAATAAGAACCTTTTGCCAGGTGTGGTGGTGCACACCTATAATCCCAGTACTTGGAAAGCTGAGGAAGTGAGTTCAAAACCAGCCTGGGCTGCAAAGTGAGCTCAAGACCAACCTGAACTATATAATGAGACTCTGTCTCAAAAAGACAAAAAAAAAAAAAAAAAAAAAAAAAAAAAAAAAAAAGAACCTTGTGTAGAGTCACAATGTCATTATTATATCAAGAAATTCAGAGTGATACAAGAGTATCATCCAGTATCCAGTCCTCGATCTGATTTCCTCAGTGACTCTGAAAATAGCTCTCATAATTTTTTTCCTTTTTTTGAATCCATCATCTCAAGGTTCATGCGCTGTATATCATTGTCATAGTTCTTTAGTGGCCTTTCACATGAAACAGACTCAAGCTTTTATTTTCTTTCACGACCTTGACATTTTTGAAAAGTTCAAGAATGGTAAAAACTCTTGCCTTGCAGGATGGCAAAAGCCCTTCTTCCTGGGTTTCATTCTATTAGCACAGGTCTTTGGTGAACTTTTTATTTCTCAGCTTCAGGAGGTACGCACTTGTATATCACATGATCTCAGGCCTTCTGTGCTGGAACAGAGCAGACCTAGGTCTTCAATTGTAGCTGATTATATTTCAACACATAGCTCTGGGTAGATTAAAAAAAAAAAGCCTCCCTTCTAATTACCCCAAGCATTTTTTGCTTCACTTAAGGCAACCAGCTACCTTAACACCACATTTGTGCATTAAGCTTATTACCTATGCTCTGCTCCAGGTGCCCTGTGTTCTAATTTCCCTTCCCCATGTATTCTGAGACACCCAATACTAATCAATAACCAGTTCTTGATTTCCCTTGAGCTTCTCGGCATCAGGCCAGCTCAGCACTCTCAGTCTGAGTTACACTTTATGGTTTGAACTTGATAATTGGCTTTCAATCTGGTCTATGTATTTAAGGTTTGTTATGTGGCAAAGGGCTTATTTATCACCCAACATTTCAATGTCTGTATGGCAGCTTGGGGGTCATTTCCTGTGTAGAATATGTCTTCTAAAATTTCAGGAAGCCCCGGGTCAATGTTGTTGGTGTCATGCTATTTCTTTGGCTTGGAACCAGTTAAGGGGTCTACATTTTGGATGGTGTCTTGGTTACTTTTCGCTTGTTGCCGAGATGAAATACCTGACACCCAGAATTAGGGAAGGAAAGGTTTATTCTTACAGTTTCTCGGGAGTTTCAGTCCATACTTAAGTTGGCTCCAATGCAGCGTGGCGGGGCAGGGCTGCCATTCATGGAGAGGAAGACCCGCCTTCCATTACTCTGTATGTTGGCTCCACCCCTGGGCGGGTACAGCAAACCAAACACAAGCAAGCGCCAGACTTAGCCCCATCAAAAGTATGTGAGGACTTGGGGGGACATAGCATACCCAATACAGATGGTTAGAATCAGTTTCTACTCATTTGATAATTCCTACTTTAACTGACTGAATATTACTTTGTAGTGAGGTTAAATCTTCAGAAAAGTAGGAAACTTAACATTTGACAAGTGCTACTGGTTGAGAAAGAGTGTCAAAGACAGTTCCTATAAGGATGTTGTAGTAATTGAAGTACACCTTGAGGAATTACTTTTAAGTATTTATCTTTTCATTTTCAAGATTCCCAAAGAGAAATATGTCATAATCAATAACTAATACCCCAATAAATAGTTTTTATGATTGTTTTCTAATAATCAGCTAGGAAAAAAAAGAAACAATATATAAGTGCTGAAGTTTCTTGGGAAGGAAGTTATATGAAAAAGCTCAGACTACAAAAATGCCTAACGTGTACAATGGTTTGCTATTCAATGACTGGACATACACACATGCAGACACACAATATTTTGAAAACTTTAAAACACAATTTGGGCTGGGTGTGGTGGTGCACACCTATAATGCCAACACTTGGGAGGCTGAGACAGGAGGGTCACCATAAGTTTGAGGCCAGCCTATAATACTTAATGAGTTTGAGATCAACCTAAACTACATAGAGACATCCTGCCTCAAAAACAAACAAATAAATATACACAAAATTTATTTGAATAATTTCAGATATGATCTTAACCTTACTTAATATTTTACTATAATTAGTGTTAAACTCTTATGAACTGCAAAACAGTACTTCTTACTTTTCAATAGTATAAATATAAACTTTAGGATAGAAAAAAATGACATTTTAAAAAGGAAAAATCTTACTTTGTTGTTGGGACTTAATTACTGAACTGTCAGTTGGATTTAGAAAGCTCCTATTTAAAAAACAAAACAAAGCAGCTATAGCTTGTACAAATTTGGAAATGGTATCCCTCTAAATTAACTGTCAACAACTCACCACCCTGCAGGTTTGACCTCTTTGCCAAGCTTGCTGTATGAGTTTGCTGAAAGCAACGCCTGCTAAAAGTGCTCAGTTACTATTTCCATGCCTTGCCAAAACGCAACCTTAAGCTATTACTGAAGGTTGTGAATTCCGGGGAATGCAGGGCTTCACTTTTCTATGAAGTACGGTTTGTTGTTGCTGTTGTGTTCATTCATTTGTGGATTATAAAGTCACAAGGGTGCCCAGAAACCGTTCTCTTTTTCCTTTGCCTCCACATTCTTCAGGTGTTCTTACTCCTCTGCTGCTAACTGGGGGTGAAGAGAGTTGCTAGGGGCCAAATTGTGTGGCCCCTATAAATTCACAGTCCTAACTCTCAGTGACTCGAAATGTTACCATATTTGGACATTAAATTTATAAAGCAGCGATAAAGTTAAAATGAGATCTTCCGTGTGGGCTGTAGCCCAATCCAACTTGTGTCTTTGTCTGACTAGCACCCTGAGACACCAGAGCTACATGAGCAGAGTGGGAAGACCCAGCGATCACAAAGGAGAGACGCCTCCACAGAAGCCAAACGTGTGCACACGTTGGTGTTGAACCCCCAGCCTCCGTTACTGAGAAGGAAGTTAACTTATTTCAGGCCCCTGTCTAGTATTTTGTTACAGAAGTTCTGGCAGACTCCACCACAGGGGAATCACTGCTCATCTTCACTCTCTTCAGGAATACATGCAAATCAGCACCAGAGTCCATTTTCTTTACTGACCTCAAAGGCCCAGTCAGGATAAGAGTGTATCCATTAAACTCTTAACTAAAAATTGGCAAGAAAAATCATTGCCAAGCTTGCTGTTTGAGTTTGCATCATTGATGCTTTTGAGAGATGCGTATCCTTAGCAGGTGTGTCTTTTGCATGTGAACCTTGCCCTATGTTTTCCCCTTGGCTATGTAGGTTGTGTTATGACCTGGCAGTGTAGACTGTCAAGAATGGTTTTAAGTCTTAGAAATAAATTTGTAATGAATAAAGAGTAAATGAGAAATATGAATTCACATTTTATTTTTCATTCCATTTCACAATGCAAAATTTTTAGAAAATGGGTACTTTATAAAAAACAAAAAACAAAACACATTTCTTTCTTTTTTTCTTCATGAAGCTAGTCATACCACAAGCATGTTACATCACTTGTCAAGTCTTCATCTTGTGTCTTTGTTGTTGTGCATAAACAGCTATGGGGCTGCAGGTGGGGAAATTATATTGCTCCTACCATGGCCTTTGTATGAGTGTTATGGCTTGCGTCTAGATGTCCCCCCAAAGCCTCATGTGGTCATAGGTGGGGCTTTTTGAGAGGTGGCTGGACCTAGTGTGTTATGCTGGAATTGATTCATGGGGCGATGCTAGCTAAAATCAAGGGCACTAGGATTAAGGGTGTGAGTGCCACCTGCCCTAAGTAGCCTGGATAAGAGATAAGGCTTAGAAAAAGCTGTGGTCGTCCCTTGTTTGTTACCTTCTGCCTGCCATGAACTTTTTCTTCTCTGCGATGCCCCTCTGCCCTGCCACCCTAGATTGGGGCCAGCTGTTTATGGACTGAAACCTCCACAGTTAAATACACCCTTCCTCTCTTAACTTGTGGGTGGTAGACATTCTGTCTCAGCAACAAGAAAAGTAAGACAAGTCAACCAAGAAACAGAAGCACTGGTTTTGGAAATTATTAAGCTGGGACATAAAGTTTAAAAAAATGAAAACCCAGTAAAATCTTGTATTTCTTTATGAATCTGAATTTCATGGCAAATATTTTATGAAGTTGCAAGTATTTCATGTTATTATACTAAAAATACATTAACAAAGTGGTTGTTCCTCATCTAACTCTTTCTGTAGCAATTTATTTTGTTCTTTGTATCTTTCTCTTTAGAGACTAGCAATGATGTTAATAATAAACAAACTCATTAGAAATTATAGTGCTGTCACAGATGTTCAAAAGACAAAGGTGGGAGATTGTGTTTTCTCCTTTGCAAAAGAAGATTTCAAAAGTTGTTTATAAAGTTAACTACCAAAAAACAATTCTATTAAAAATAGTACCTAAATTTTCTATTTGTTGACTTGTATTTCAAAGTTTTTCCATCTTTGTTATCACTTTTCAGCTTCATGTCTGTTTTCAATTTATCCCTTACTATGGCCTCTTGAGAGGTCTCACAAGCAAGTCAAAGACAAGGTGTTCAAAATCATATTACTCCTGTCCACCTCAAGCTGCTCATGCGTCTTTCCCAGCAAGTGGCACCACCTTCCACTCCTTGCCCAAGCTTTTGAAGCACCTGAGTTCTCCTGTCCTCTCTAGCACAGCTGCCATATCTCACTGCCCAACCTGTGCCACTTGCCTGCTCATCCCCATAGTCACTGTCCAAGAGAAGCCACCATCACCTTCCACCCAGGCGGCTGCCATAAGTCTCCTTTGTCCACCTTCTCCAGATCGCTGTTCACGGCCACCAGTTTGTTATTTCTCTCCTAAATTCAATGACACCTAGAATCATTCAGTAGCTACCAGCTGCTCTTGGCAATGCCTCCCCTCTCTAACTGTATCCCCAGATACCTTTTTTATGCTATGCTCCCTTTTAAGGACTTGAATATGATATCTCTCTGCTTCATGATCTCTCTCACCTGTACTTCTATGTATGTTTTGTCCTAACTTAACTGTGATTTTTTTTTCTTTAAAATAATTATTTTTATTATATCACATAAAGATTACATTCTCCATGGGGAGTTTTTACATGTACATAACACATTTTAGTTTTTTTTTATCTTTTTCCTCTCTTCCCTCACTATATCTTTATATGTTTTTTAAAAATTATTTTAGTTTGCCAATCTGAAAGTGTCAGATGACAGAGACAATCTTTGTACTGTTTACCATTGAAAGTGTACAGAACCTAGCACATGACAGATAATTACTAGTATTTATTAAATGATTGGTAGGTATTTGTTAAATAAATGGGTAAAAAGTAATTAGAGAACAAAGAATTATTTCTGCTGGGTTCTCCTTTTGTCTGTTAATATTTTAGTAGAATAATAGGTGTTTCAAATGTGTGGAAATATTCCAGAAGTTTCCTTAGGTGAACATTTTTCTTATTTCTTATACAACTCTTAAGGACAATTTTCAGACAGGGAGGGAATGTTAAATGGTACTGATCCCAAATGGATCAAAACATTGACTCATTAGCCATTCCTGTTACTTAAAAATAGAAAAAAATACATGGCATGACTCACTGCCCCTCTCGGGCATAAATTCTTTTTCACAGTGGTTTCCAATTACTCGAGAGGTCTGGCCTTTTTTGCAGGTGGTATGTATAGAAAGTTTCAATTTCTTGAAAAAAGTTGTTAGAGATTGAAAAATGAAGTTCTTAAAAATGGATGGGAAATTGCTGACTTGTTGACCTTGGTCAAGGATTTTGTATGGGGAGAGTTCAGATATATACCTCATACTTTTTTGTCCAAGGGCAGTTGGGATTCCTCCAGAGGAATAGGAAGTCATTATCTAAAAGGACGATCATGCTGGAGGAAAGAGCACCTTTGTTGTTTTGACATTTATATGAAGGTCCACTATTTTAAGACAGTCCTTACACACCACACAGCTGTGTCTGGGCAGGGGACACTGTTAATGACAGTAGGCAGCACAAGGACTTCTTCTGCAGTACACGCCTAGTTCTTGTATACTGATTAAATATTTAAGAACACAAGGTTCTGTATTTAAAGACATTGTACACAGCAAACCTTGCCAATCTAAATCAGAAGGTCTTTAAAATGTCAGACATGTCTAAGACTTTAGGCTAATCATTCACCACTGGACTGACATAAATAAGCTAATCTTCTAACCTGAAATTAGTTCTTTTACTTTCAAGGTTTCATTCCCAAAGAATACAATGGATGACATGTGGAGTCAAATAAAAGCCGATGCTATAAGAAAGCCAGGAGCCAACATCTTGACAGACCAAATGGGTTGTGTTTAGTGCCTATAGTGAAACTGTGACTCCTTTTACTCTTCCTAGAAGAAATGGAGAACAAGTGGACTTGTCTGAAAAAGGTTCTGTACTTTGAGAATTTTCACTGTGTCATGGGATTTCCTGCTTTGTAAAGCCTTTCCAGGCCCATATACATCTCTCTTTCACTGCTGACCCACATTTTAGAACCTGAAGAAACAAATTGTGATGACATAACTAATTCACCACACTAATCATGCTTCGTTCAGCATTTCTATATTGTCTTAGTAGGTCATATTTTAAAAACGAGTGTGCTGATATTTGATTTCAAGGTATCTGTAGGAAGGCACACTTGTCAAAACTTGATTCTTTGAAAAAAAAAAGGATTAAAGTTAGCACCAAGGCACCATCAGGATAGTGGACATAAACAAAGTTGAGAAATGATCTTCTTTCTTGTTCTCCAGTAAAAGCGGTTTATTTCCAAGGTCATTACAAAATAGAATTCAAGACTGGTGTGAACCTTAACTCATCCAGGATGATGGTGGTTAAACCTCAGAACAACTAGAGACCATTGTCTGTTGAAGAAAACATTTCAGATTATTTGAAGTCAAATCTTACTAAATCTTGAAATTTATAAAAAATCTTGAAATTGTTATAAAATAAGCAGACTGCTTATTCTATTGATGGTTTAGAAGTGCAGAGTATGGGTGTATGAAAGTCCAAGGCAGGACTGGCTTACAAGGTAAGCTCTATACCCATTTAGTTTCCCTTATATTAAAGTGGTTTCTTTGGTGATTTGACTATTTTCCCCAGTAAGAGGCTCTTTTTATCTTTAGCACATTGTAGGTCATGTCACATGTTGTATTTTGAAGCTTTGGTTCTTCTTTCCCTCCCTCCTTCCCTCCTTTCCTTCCTTTCCTCCCTCCCTCCTTCCCTCCTTCCTTCCATCTCTCTTTCCCTCTCTTCCTTCCTGTTATTTGTGGTTCACTTCTGTCATGGAAAATAGAGACAAACCAAAGCTTCTAATGCATCTAATTGATTTATTCCTTCTTTCACCAAAAATTAGTATTTTAGCACACTTGTATTGATAGTATGTTGACCCTTAATTTGCACAGATTGAATCAGCACACCTCAGCAATGAGGTTTTAGCCTGTTAGCCACTTGGTAGAGAAGGGCATAGGCAGTGCTGTGTAACTTGCATCCATCTTCCTTAGCACTGTTGACATGAATGATGCCCACTTAAACCTGAATATGTACATGTCTTAATAACTAGTTATTTGAAAGATATACATCACAGTATTGTAAAGCTAAAATTCATCACCCAAATATCCCAATAACCTTTAACCCAACAACCCTCAGTAACTAAGCAAATAATCCTCAGGAGATTAAATTGAAAATGATAAAACTAAACTAACACCCATTTGTAATTACAAAGAGAAAATAACAATTTGAAAACCAAAAATCAACTCACAAGATTGCTGAAGTTCCAAAAACGAGGCATACTAACTGTTTACATTCATTTATGACAGCAGTTTTCCAGTTTTGCCAAGCATTGCATTTGATGGATTACATATACAATACCTTTTTCTTTGAATTCTAACAGTGTGGTGAGTTTATCTTATGAACCTTAAATAAGAATAATCCATAATAGCTCATCTTGTATTTAACGAGTACAAATACTTTAGTTCTCCTTAAAAAGGATTATATGTGAAAGTGTCCATTGGTTATAAATGGAAGAAAGACTTCGTGGTTTTGGATTTGTTGAAGTCCCTCACAGGAGGCCTTCTCAGAATCTCCTGAGGTCTGCACCACGCATCAGGAAGCCAAGTGTCATGTCCAGAGGACAGTTGTCACACCCTGCGCTGTGAGGAAAGGGCTGTGAGCCTCAAGAAACAGACATTGCCCGTGGCCGTGGCTGTCATCCTTCAAACACAGGGGAGCTGCCTGGAGGCACCAGTCACATGTGAACTTTGGACCAGATGGCCTCTGAGGCTCCCATGAGTCACCGTTTATGACCGATTGGGAGATTATAGTTGATATTTCTGCTCAGAGTTTCAGCTGCACATTTTATCTCAGTAGTTGTATTGTTGATGTTCTGAGAATAATAACACTACTGTGACTTATCGGTTTCTGGACCATGGTTCTGAGCTGATTGTGTTATGGGTGCTTGCTTTTATATTAATTATAAATCTGGGATGGGTTTTAATACAGTTTTTAAAATACATGAATGCTATTATTGAATCCTTTCTGAATGGCCATTTAATCCTTCACATGGCTCTTCAAGCAAACACTTGAAGTAACACCAATTTTTAGTTTTCTTAAAGTATCAAAATCTCATCAAAGGGTATAACATTTCTGATGTGGGGTTCCTATCAAGGTATACAAATTATCTTATAGCTCAGATACTTGAACAGCTAATGAACTTATTCGCTCATATTAAAAACATTTAATAATAATAAAAAACTTTTATTGTTTGTTTGGAAAAAATGTTCGGATTCAAAGATCTGGCACCAATGCAAGCTCATTTATCTTAATACAGGTGGTGAAAATAGGCTACTTCATAAAGAACACTGTGACTTGCTGGATATTTTTTTCCAAGAGTGACCCTGCCTGGAGGACAGTGTCCTCACATGGGTCAGGAGGAGAGAAGGCAAAGGTATAATATGGTGCTTTGGGGTTCTAGAGAGCCCTCAGGACACCCATCTTACCATGAACTGCAAAAGATTTTTAAATATAGACTTGGATTTCATCTTGATCAGGAAGGCAGTGTCTAAACTAAATGCTGTGCAAAATCTGCACTGCAGCATCTCCATTTTTGAGTCAGTGAAATTCCATGTGTAAAGTGATCAGAAAGAATTCCTCTCAATGAAAGATTTGGGGAATATTGGAAACACTAAACAAAACATGTTTAATTTACATGAACACCCAGTGAAGAGAGCATTAGAATGGGAGTTTTGAAACAAAAATTTTCCACATTATTTCTGCTTCCTTAGTGGACATTGCTTGTTGCTTTTATAAATAATACTTCCTCCAGCTGGCACATTTCAACAGGATCCTTTCAACTGAATTTCATGGGACACTGAGCAATTCCGGTACCTCTCTCAATCAAAACTAAAGGTTGTATTACTCCTTTTATCATTTTACTTTCTAGTGGCTAGAAAAGGAGTTGTTGATATTATTGTTAATGTTTCAAGGGAAAGCATAATTGCTAATTTTTAAGTGAAGCACATCTTTCAATCTTGGTCATGTCCTTGGAAAAATAAAACTTTTATTTTTTTTCAAAAGATGAGGGTGGGGAGAACAAGTCTGGTCTTCCTTTAGTTTGCTCTTGTTTCTTTTCCTGAGTGTGCTGCATGGTTAGGACCTTGGTGCTGGGTGAAGGTGCATGCATAGCTGATGGCATTCTCGCTCGCCTGGGTGGCATGAGGATTGGACACTGGGTACTGGAAATGCCCATAATTTCCATCAGCAGAGAACAAATCAGTCAGTTGGCAACTAAAGGTCAAATCAATAATGACTCTTTTGTGTGTGGGAACCATTGGAACAGAAAACCTTTCACCAATTTTAATAAAACCTCTGAAACATGATTGTAGTCGAGCACTGGGGAAAATCTTATGATCTCTTTGGAATATAGAAGGATTCTCAAGGTGACACTAGGGGTGACAGAGAGAATAGAGATTCAGGAAGAAGTCTTTAAAAATTCACAGTGGCTTTTTAGAAGTAAGGCAAGATTCCAACAAGGTTTGAGAATAGAAATTTATTGGTCAGCTCAGGGGATAGTTAGTCTATATAGCTCAGCAGCCTTTAGTGCATATGGCTGAGAAGGGGAGGTTAATTAGTAAAATAACTTTCAATGTGGGGAACTGAATTGGTAAAATAAGCGGACAGAGAACATGCAAGCATATATTAACAGGTAATGGCCAATAATGTAACATGGTGGAGAATTCTAGATAATCCCAAGGGCAAATGGATGAAGCTGACACTTGGCAAACAAAAGGAAGACTTTCTGACAAAGACTGAGCAGATGGCAGAGGAAAGAAGCATGTTTTCAAATAGCTCCAGGATCTGTCGGCATCAGCTGTACCCACAAACTTGAAAAAATGGACTTTATCCATACAGAACTGGGAGAGATGCTTGTACAAAAAGATTACTGTCACTGCATTGTTGTTAGCAAGTACTTAGACAAGCAAAATCAGTGAAACGCAGTGAGAACCACCTTTAAGAAAGGACCAGCCTTAGCTGGATCGCCCTCTTGCAATGGAGAACTGAAAGGCAGTGTCATTGTCTTGGAGAGTCATTTGGTATTTTGCTAATTTTGAGGCATCACTGGCTTCTTTTCCCTCTGGAAATCTTGCCTTCAGGCCTAGCACCATGGGCAAATATCCAGACTGCAGTGCTGACATAGTTTAACCCTAAAGTAAGATGTCACTGTGCTGCCTCAGGGGCCTGGTGGGCTTGGGCACAGCCCGTGATCCTGCAGCAATCACCTCGTGACAGCCACTTCTCAGAGTGCTTTGTCAGCAGGGAGCTGGACTCTGGAAGGGCCGCAGGGGTATGCACTCCTGTAGATGACCCCAGGGCCTGCTGACCATCGCTGCTGCTAAGGGCTTCCCAGGAAGGCCTTACTTGATCACTCGATAGAAAAATAAAAAACCCTTTGACATTTTAAAAGTCCTTTTCATCATCTGATATTTTATGTACTCACTAGTTTATTTGCTTATTCTTTCATGCCCTCCCAGAGTGTGTGTATCACAAGGGCAGAGATTTTGTCTACTTAGTTTACTATTATATCCCACCATATGTTTCCCATAAATATCAGAGAAATTGAATGAATATCTGAGAACTGAATGAATAAGGCCTCAAAGAAAGCTTTTTAACTCTTTCTAGTCTTTTTCTTTCCTGAGATTCACAGGCAATCTGAACTCAAACAAGCACAACAGACAGGCTAATCATGTACCCAAGAAGGTGTGAAAGCCCCTTTGTTCTAATAAGAACAGGCAGTTTTCAGCATTTTGTGATTATTTTTCTAAGTCAGAACCCTTCTAAACCCAGAATGTTGTCCCTGGAGGTCTCAATGGCAAGTTCTTGGTACTTAGGGAAACAGAAAAACCAGGAGGATTCATTCAAAAGCGCCCCAGGAAAACACCAGAGTTCAGTGGATACTTACTTGTGGCTAGATTGTGTTTTCTTTAAATCTTCCTTTTACAGTACCTTGATTTCACTTTTTGAAACAAGGGTGGCCAATAGAGTCTGTGAAATATTTAGTTATCTTTATGATTAAATTGCATGAAAAGATTCATAATTGACTGTATTTAATTTAGCCCTTCTGTTCCACAGTCTCTGGGTAATGTCTTGTATCACAGGGCCTTTATGACATTTGCAGTCATGCTGACACCAAGTGCATAGTCACCCACTAGGAAAGGGTCGTCAAATATCAGTGGACCTCAGAACTAATCATCCTAATTCCCTTTTTCTTTATAATTAAATTGCAGATGCCAAGGACATCTGAGTTAGACTTTAAGACTTCCTCAGGATGCCTGGGAAAGCCCTTATCTTCAACATTGGTAAAATGGATATAAGACCACAAAACCCAGGAAAATCTAGTTGCTTGATCTGAGAGTGGGGTCCCTATTAAAGATATCTTGAGTATTTAGCAGAAATTCATGAGATCCTTAGAAAGGTGAATTCCCTAATTTCTTGTCTACTTCGGATCAAGGCAAGGGGGTGAGACAACTGTTTGATTTCTTGAAAAAGTTTGTTCCTTAGTTGAGTTTCTCCATCAACACCAGGCAGTTCTGCAGAAGTCATTGCACCTTCTACTCATCTCTGTTAGGGACAGCCTGGGACCGTCTCAAACAAGCTTGGAGAAGTCATGTGTTAACATTTCGGGATAGTTGATAGCTGGTCCATCTAATGGTAATAGCTTTAAAAGTGCCATGATAGGAGGGAGTATTTTAAATACTATAAATAGGAAAATGGCTTTTCCCTCATCCCTCAGGAACTGGTGTTTAAACATTTTCAAGCACATCACTAGTCATTAGTCATCATTAAACATTACCATGAGCTTTCTGACTGTCTGAACTCATAGTGTGTGTGTGTGTGTGTGTGTGTGTGTGTGTGTGTGTGTATTTTGTGGAATAGTGTATGAGAATAGGAAGCAGAAACAGATGTTTGCAAAATGGTTTGTTAGTTGAGGACTACAGGGTGTGGGAAGATGGGATGTGGGGTTTAAAAGTCCCAATATTTTTTTTACCAGGTGTGATGGTGCGCACTTGTGATCCCAGCATTTGAGAGACTGAGGCAGGAGGATCACCTTGAGCTCACACCAGCCTGAACTACATGAGTGAGACCCTGCCTCAAGAAACAAAACAAAACTAAATTTAAAAAGATGAAGACAAAAACCAAAAAAAAAAGTCTAGACATTTTTGCATTACAAATATAATTAGATTAAAATGATCCTTGATATAAACTTCACTAGTTTAAGAGCACATGATTTAAAGTAATAAGTTACAAATATTTACATGACTTATTGATGAGGTGAATAGGCGATATGTATATTTGGAAAATGGTACATATAGAAGATCACATTTCTGTAAAAACAAAAAAAGTCAACCTAAAAGAAATAACATGTATATATGCATTTTTCTGTTATACAGTGTAGAAACTGCATGTTGTTAAAATAAGGGGTAAGCAATTAAGAAGGAGGATGAACATGTTTTAAAATTCATATGCCTTATGGTATTGACCATTTTGTCAAATATTCCTTGCTTTCATTTTGGGTTTGCAGAGCAAAATAGTTTTAAAAAATGACTTATTTAGGACAGTAATATGAATGAAATATTGTAGGTGTACATGAAAAGCTTTGCGAGAAATTCGAATTCATTCAGTCCTACGCACCAAATTCACAGCATTGTCTGCTCAAAACAGAAACATTTAGAAATAACACAAATTTGCATAGAGTACAAAGATGAAATGCTAATTTAAAAATATTTGAGGGGTGTGATTGTGTGTGCCTGCTCATGCTTTAAAATACTATACTTTGTGAAAACAAATGAGGATAAAGGAAAGGTAGAAAATGGAGATCAAGGCTGCCTGTTGAATTTCCCTGTGGTTTATTTTATAGCATTTGTGGTGGGGAAATAAGGAATGACCAGCTTCTTTGTGAAAAGACCTAGTAAGCCGTTATTCAATCTATGTTGCACATAGTAGGCCCCTCTCTCATCCGTGGAAATATGTTCCAAGCACTCCCAGCAGATGTCTGAAATGACATATAGTACAAATCCTATATATACCATGGTTTTTTCCATGTGTGTATATATATATATATACACACACACCTATGATAAAGTATAATTGGTAAATTAGGCCTAGTAAAAGATTAATAATATCTAATAACAAAATACCTAGTTGTTAAGTTCTTTTAGGGATAAGAAAAAAGTATAAGGAGAATCAGTGTTAGTTTATTTCCCAGTGCTGGCATGCTCTTCCTGTTTTCAGTGGTTACTTGGTTTAAAGACAATGGAGGATCTTTACCTAGGACCATGGGCCAGGCACTTGTGGAAGAGTATTTCTGAGATTATCTCCTGAGTAGCTGGGATTATAGACCTGGTCACTGTGTCCGGTTTAAGAAGAACAATTTCTTTTTTACTTTGGCGAGACATAGCTCTATCATGAGTTGTTTTTGTTTGTTTTTGTTGGTACCGCAGATCGAACTCACAACCTCAAGGCTGCCAAGCAGGCGCTTAAGCCACTGTGCCAAACTCCTGGCTCTATTTTTTTCGAGGCAGGGTCTCACTATATAGTTCAGGCCAGCCTTGCTCACGTTGTAGCCCAAGCCGGCCTCGAACTCACGGCACTCCACTTTCCTCAGCCTCCCGAGTGCTGGGATTAAAGGCGTTTTTTTTTTATATACTTTTATTTTTTATTTGTACATGTATGCAGTTCATGTAGTTTATAATTGCCTTGGGCAATGGTTACATGTGCATATTATAGCATGTTTCTTTGATTTAAAAAAAAAATCCCCTTCCCCTTCTTCTCCCTCCCCCATCCTCCTGTTCCCCAATCCCCTTTTTTGTATTTGTGGATATTACTTGTCTTACCTCATGTCATGGTATATACTGTTTAAATTAATTGGGGCTATTAGGCTTTGTATGTACATCTTTATTCCTCTCATTTCCCTTTCCCCTCCTCCTCTCTCCTTGCCTTTCTTTCCTTGTACCACTTCCCTATCCATCTTTTATCATGGTCTTTGTTTGTACTTTGCCTTACTCATATGAGAGATATCATATGGTATTTAAGCTGTGTATCTGGTTTATTTCACCCAACATTGTATTTTTCAGATGCTTCCATTTTCCTTCAAACAGCCCTAATGTATCATTCAGAGTAGTATTCCATTATATAGAGAGACCACATTTTCTTCATCTAATTGTCTGTTGATGGGTACACAGGTTGCTGCCAGGATTTAGCTATCATGAATTGTGCTGCTGTAAACATTGGTATGCATGTATCACTGTAGTGTGATGACTTAAACTTATTGGGAAAGATATCTAGCAGGGGGATAGCTGGATCACATGGAATTTCTAATTTCAGTTCTCTGAGAAATCTCCACCCTGATTTTCATAATGGTTGTACTAGTTTTCATTCCCACCAACAATGCAGGAATATTCCTTTTTCACCACTCACACTAGAATTTGTTACTGTTTGATTTCCTAATGATTGCCATTATTTCTGAAGAAGGATGAAATCTTAGTGTTGTTTTAATTTTCATTTCACTAATGAGCAGAGATGTTGAACATTTTTTCATAAATCTGTTGACCATTTTTAGTTCTTCCTCTGTGAAGTGTCTGTTCATTTCTCTTGCCCATTTCTCGACTGGACCTTTCATTTTAGGTGGTTTAATATTTCTGAGTTCTTTGTGTATTTTAGATATTAGTACTCTGCCTAAGGAATGGGTGGCAAATTTTTTTCCCCATTCTGTAAGTTGTCTCTTCATTCTACTGACTGATGCTTTGGCTGTACAGAAGGTTTTTAGTCTGATAGAATCCCATTTGTTGATTCTTGCTGGTATTTCTTGTGTGACTGAGATTCCGTTTAGAAAATCCTTTCTTATACCCATGTCTTCAAGTGTTTTATCTAAGGTTATCTTCCAGAAGGCTATGTTTCTGTTTCTACGTTTAGATCTCTGATCCATATTGATTTTAATGTAGCATATGGTGAGAGATAAGGGTCTATTTTCATTCTTCTGCAAACAGATACCCAGTTTTCCCAATACCACTTGTTGAATAGGCTGTTTCCTCCAACACATGTTTTAGGCCCCTTTTTCAAAGATCAAATAGTTGAATATGTCTGGGGAGGTTTCTGTATCCTCAGCTCTGTTTCATTGATCCATGTGTCTGGTTTTGTTTATGCCATTTTTACCACTGTTGCTTTGAAGTACAACTAGAAGTCAGGTATTGCTATGCCAGTTGCTTTGCTCTTATTGTCCAAAATTACTTTTGCTATTCTGGGTCTCTTCTGGCTCCATATCAATTTTAGGATTATTTTCTCTAGATCTGTAAAGTATTTTGATTTTGACTGTGTTAAATCTGTATAACTGTTTTGGAAGCATGGCCATTTTGACAATATTGATTCTGTCTATCCAAGAGCAGTGGACAACATTCCATTTTCTGATGTCCTCTTCTATCTGCTTCTTCAGAATACTGTAGTTTTCATTGTGGAAGTCTTTCACTTCCTTGGCTAGGTTGATTCCTAAGCATTTCATTTTTCTTAAAGCTATAAATTGTATTATTTTCATAATTTCCTTTTTATCCTGTTCATTGTTTTGTGTACACAAATACTAATGATTTTCATGTGTTGATCTTGTATCCTGCTATTTTGCTAAAGTTGGTTACTAATTTTTAGAGTTTTTTGATAGAGTTCTTTGGGTTTTCTAAGTGGAGTATCATGTAACCTGCAGAAAATAATTATTTGAACTCTTTCTTTTCTACATGTATCCCTTTCATTTCTTTTTCTTGCCTAATTTCTCTGGCTAATGTTTCAAGTACTATGTTGAATAGATCAGGTGACAGTGGACACCATTGTATTGTTCCTGATTTTAGGGGGAATGCTTTTAGTTTTTCCACATTTAGTATGATATTTACTATTGATTTGTCATAAATAGCTTTCATCATAATCAGTTATGATCCTTTCATACCTATTTTTTCAGGTTTTTTTGTCATGAAGGAGTGCTGAATTTTGTTCAAAGCCATTCTTGCATCTCTGGGATGAAACCTACTTGATCATGATGTAAGTCTTTTATTTTTTTTTCACGATATAAGTCTTTTTAATCTTTCTTTTGGTGAATCTGGCTAAAGACTTATCTATTTTATTCCTATTTTATTTATTCTTTCAAAGAACCAGCTCTTCCATTCATTGATTTTTTTTTTTTTTTTACAGTCTTCTTGGTTTCAATCTCATTGACTTCCACCCTCATCTTTGCAGTTTCCCTCCTTAATTTTGATTTGGGCCCTGCCCTACAACTCATCTCCATCAGCTCTTGTTTTATAATTGTGGGGACAGGTACTGGACCAAGGCCACTCACCAACTTTTTACTGTGGAAAGCCACTCTGGGAGCACTATCCCACATTTTCTTTGTAGGGTTCAACTGCAGCTGGTTCTCCCAGTTCCTCGGTGGTCTCTGTTTCTTTCAGAATATTCTATGGGAGTCTCTGAATGGTGATCTTTGGGTTGGAATCTTCAAAGCAGAATTCAGACACGATTACCTTATTGTATTTGATTAATCCATCTCTTATGTCTCTTTCCTTTTCTGATAGATTCTCCTCCTCTCTGCTTCTTGTTGATGTCTCTGAGTATCTCTGACATGGCTCCTCTTCTACTCAGCCAGGTTGGATCTTCCAGATCATTCCTTCTCAGTGGATTTTCTTCAGCTTCTCTGTGACTCCACTAGTCAGTCATGTTGAATTCCCCTATTCCAGACGTTTTCCTTGTCCAAGATTAGGTCTGTTGTTTGACTGGCACTTCTGCTGTCCCATGCAGCAGGGAAACAATGCAGAGCCAGCTCGAAGTTGGCAGTCACTGAACCAAGGTGTGGAATCCACAGTTGTGGAATTTGACAGAGACCAACCTACAGGTCTGAGCATTCTGCTGTGGCCATGGTGCTGCTACAATTCCTTTTTATGGCTTGTTATGATTTGTGTCTAGATGTTTCCCCAAAGCTTCATGCAATCATAGGGATTTTCAGAGATGGCTGAATCTAGAGTGTGTGATTGATTCTTAGTGCAATGCTGGGATTAAGAGTGGGTGATTGCTGGATCAGTACACTGGTTGGATTGATCCCAGTAGACTGGATACAGTATAAGGCACAGAAAAAGTCTTGTCTCTCTCTTTTGTTGCTTGTGCTGTTTTCCACTGCCATGAACTGTTGCCCCTCTACCATGTGACACTCTGCCTTGGAGTTAGCTGATTATAGACTGAAATGTCTACAAAGTGTGAGCGAAGTAAACCTTTCCCCATTTACTTTTGGCCGTCAGGTATTTTGTCTCAGCAATGAAGACAGTAACTAAGACATGGCTGAATCATATCTTGCTGTTTAAACATTCTGGCTTTTTTTTTCTTTTTTTTTGTACCAAGGATTGAACCCAGGGACATTCTACCACTAAGGTACATGTCCAGCCCTTTTTTATTTTAAGTCAAGAACTTGAACTTGTGTTCCTCTTTTGTTTATCTACTCACAGTTAATCAGCATTTAAATGGTTAAGAGTTTTTAGCCATGTTGGGGCGAGAGAGGCAGCAACCAGAAGCAAGCCCACCTGCCTCCCTGGTGTGTCTGCGGTACCGCGCGGAACCCAGGGGGAGAACTATGTGCCTCCTGTGAACCCTCCATGTTGGGGCGAGAGGCAGCAACCAGAAGCAAGCCCACATGCCTCCCTAGTGAGTCTGTGTGACTGCACGGACTACAGGAGGAGAGAAAGAGTTGTGTCCCATAGGCCTGCTGGTGCGTGGGCTATGAATGAAGGACCCCCCCCACCCCACCCCATGAGCATCCTGCTTGCCTGGAGCACCTGCTGGGTTCATGGCAACTGGGGTACATAAAGCAACTAAATCCTTGTATTGTTGGATTGTTTTGCAGGCCTGGTGCCCGCAGTTTCAGCATTTCTTACGTAGATGACATTTTCTAGTGTGGCAAATAGGTGGGATTGTCCTCTGTCTTGTCTTTGAGCCCCAATATTAATGTCATTGCTTTGCTTAATTTTTTTAAATTTTTGTTTCCTTTCTTTTTTCTCTTCATTTCACATCCTATTTGTATTGGTTTTATTGTGTTTTGTTTTTGGTTTGTTTTTGCTATGCCTGACGGAATGGTCAACTATTCTGAAAGTAACAAGATACAATATAGTAGCTATTGTTTTCATAGTATCTCCCTCTGAAGTTCTATGCCAGTTCTACTGCTTTGTTTTGATTGTTCTGTTATCTTTTGTTGCATTTCACTATCTTTGAAATAAAATTATAAAAAAAGTTTTTAGTCATTATAAATAATGCTATGAAAACTTTTGTTTGAGTTTATGTGCAAGTATATTTCAATTCTATGAGGTAAAGGTCATGGGGTAACTCTTCTAACTATATTTTAAAACAATTTTTCAGATGATTCTAAGACTCATTAAAATTGAGAACCACTTTTCTAGGGTGTCATTGTTTCATCCCAGGCACTGTACAGGCAATCAAATTGCCAACATGTGTGACACTGTAGTGGACAATAGTGGAAAAAAAAAAGGCCACCCTTGTAATCAGTCCTGATTATTCAATAAAAAAGTAACTAACAAGTTAGTAGTATGAATAACCAATAATTTCGTATTACTACCTTACATGAAAAATTTTAATCCAGATATAAGACAAAGTTTAAAACAAGTAGCTTAGAATAAGTTGATCACCAAGAGCTTTGATAACTTCCCAGAGTGTAGTTGAACTTCACTTTCCTTTTGCCTGGGAGCCAGGATTTTACTGGGTTAGGCTAGCCCTACAGATTAAAGTTTGGATTTGAAAGGTGTAATAAAAATTTAACATCCTTTTGCCTGCCAACCACTTTCCCTAAGCATAAGAATTTCCCCTCCTGACGGATCTGCACTTTCTCAAGGCTGAAGTCAGAATTTCACTTGCCTCCCCCTTGCTTCCTCAGTGCAGGATTCAGATGCCTGCATGGAGCCTCTCCATCAGAACATTCACGCCAGAATGCAGGTCAAAATAGCTGCTCTGTGCATTCTGCTCCCATTATAGATAATAGAAACACCCTGTTTGGAAGCACAGGATCTAATGAAAGCTTCCAGAGTCCAAATCACAAGTACCCATTGGATCCAGACAGGAGAGGAAGACTCCACTGGGAAAGTTCTTTGCTGTGATTTAACTCTATTCCTCAGCCACAATTTCCAGGTCTGATCCTCTGTCCTCATGGAAAGTCTGGCAGTTACCAGTGACATTCCATTAATACTTATTCAGCTTACATTGTTAGAATCTATTTTTGTTAAAGAAGAGCATGACTGATATCATAGGACTTTGCCTTAGGAGTGCATTGATGTAAATCTTTAGATAAAACTTGTCCCAAATTTGTTAATTAGCTTTTAAGGCCCTGGCAAATTCCTGCTTCTACTGCAGAAAAGTCTCCCTTTTCACAGCTTTATTTGGCAAGTTCTCTCGATGACTTCTGGTACAAAAATTAAAAGGTTTCACTAATGCAATTTGAAATACTTGTGATATCTAACACTAATGGTAAAATATCCACATAGCAGTGTTACTCTCTCCAAAACGCTAGCTCTGAATCATGATTTCTTTGCCAAGCACATCAAGTTCAAACCTAAATTGTGCTATTTCTTAGATCCCTCTTCACTTCACTTCTTTTCTCAAATACAAATGTATTTATCATGACAGCTTTAAAATATGTCGTCCAATAGCTTTATTTAAGTATCAAGGATGATAAAAGGTTTGAGAAGCAATATACAGATCTGTGATTTTTGTGCTTTGCATGTATATGTTCTGTGCTTAATAATATCTGATCAAGAATATTAATTCCGACAAATTCTATTTCTTATATTTTCCTATTCTAAAAGACTTCTTAGATTACAATGGCCACTAGAAGCTCCTGAAAGGAGCTTGTTTCTTTGATGCTGAGGAAAATTCCATGCAAAGACCTGTGAGTATGCAGAGACCATGCTAATCCTGATTTACTTCCCTTCCCTACTCCATTGCCAAATGAGCTGCTGCACTGAACTAGTTTCAAGACATGGGTTTTGAGTCTCTTTGATTACTCACTCCTAAATGAAATCCAGCAAGAGAGAGAGGCAGGCAAGTTTTCACCTAATGTTCTGACAGTTCACCTTCGTTTGTCACAGATGTAATGTACTCTGATACATGGGAATTCAAAGAAAATGGCAAAAATATCATTGGTTCTTTCCAAAGTATGTTAAAGATGAGGTATACAATAGCTTTCAAAGCACATAATGTATAGATTATATATATAGATCTGAGACTACACCCATGGACCTGCAGTTTCAGATTGAGAAATGGAGCCTGAAGTCTTACTATTGAACATTTTGTAAAGGCTATACATGTTCACTGCTAAAAGAGAGCGCTCTTGTCATAATAATTGTTTGTGAGGAGTATAAGAAATTTTATTGCCAGGGATTTAGTTCAATGGTGTAAGTGCCTGCCTGGCAGGTGCGAGGTTGTGAGTTTGATTCCCAGTACAAAAAAAAAGAAAAGAGAAATTTTATTTTGAGGTTAAAAATCTCCCCAGGACATATGATTTTGAAAACAAAAATTAAACAAACAGAAACCTATCCATGAAAACTGAGAATTAAAGGATCTTTAAAAAAAAACATACAAAAGAAGATTCTGAAAGCAATCATTTGTCATCAGTAATGTTTAAGGAGCATGTTTAAGGTACATGAATGAGAGAGTCAGCCTTAGAAGCTAAAAAGTATCATCTGAAGGAGTCCAAGCTGAGCCTGACCAGCGTGGGATCCGCCTGTGAGAACGTTATTGTGAAGTGTAAATTCTCATCCTGAAACCCTGCAAAGTGAACTAACTCCCCAAGTAACTCAGTTTTGGAGAAGCCACAGAACTATTCTCTAAAATTTTACTGATTTTCTAGCCAACTAAGTTTTTAACTATCTCAGTGCATTAGAGATAAACACACTGATGAGCACTTAATATGTCAGTTCTTCAAGTTAAACTCGACTCCAATCTTACGCTTCTGTCCAGAGAAAATATTTCATCCACAAATTAACTGCACACTGCCGCCTTCCAAGGGTTACTGTGGCAGAGCTGTCTAATTACTCTGGCTACCTGCTGAGTTGCGTCTCTGGGGATGGGTGCCTTGCAGGCAGGGGAGAGTGGTTGAGGGGGAATCATTCCCATGAGCTCCAACTGGACATGAGTTGTTTTTAATGCTTAACGTAAACATCAAGCTGTGTTCTCATTAGCAATTCCACAAAGCAGAAAAATGCCTCCTCTTCTCATTTCTGCTTATTCCCTCCGCTGAACTTACAGTCTGACTGTTTCCATTGTTCCTGTTCCCACACCCACCCCTCATGTGCTCTGCATTCTCCCCGCACCCGCAGCAGCCTCCCTGGTTGATCTTGCAAGCCTCCTCCTGCTCTTGCTCTTAATCCTTCCCCTGAACCAGTTCTTCCACGAGGACAGACAACAATTCACAGCCACAGTTCCTTGCACACACCTTATAGGCCCAGAGGATGAGAGACTGGCTTGTTAGGATCAGCAAAAATAGTTGAAGAATGAACAATTAATAACGTTTTCTTTCTGTCTTGCACTTCTTAGTCTCTTCCTGGAATTTTGTAACTTATTTGTACCCTTTCCATGAGAATCCCAAGTCTTCCTGAGTTCCTAAAACACAATATTGCCATAAGTTTTTCATGACAAAAGTTTAGAAGGTGTGGAATTACTATTTTAGATTTTCTTTAGTTTAAGATGACTCATATCTAAACCATCTGTAGACTCTGACCTGGTTATCCTCCTTTGAAAAAATCACACTTGTTTAAACAAGTCTGTCTAAGTCATTTATTTATACGGCTGCTGATATTTGTCACAGATTCCAAGGCCGTGGTAATCTCTTTTCGTTTTTGAAGGCTCAAGAGAGCTCTCCCAGATCCCTTTGTATCCCTGCAATCTCCTAGCTGGACTCATGTCAGCCATCCATAAATGGCAGGTAAAGGGAAGAGATTGTAGGGGGGAAAAAAAAAGAATTATTTATGTTCAGAATGCTATGAATGATAAACATCTGCCTTTAAGCAGTTACTTAAATTAACATTTAAAATTAGAAGCAACTTCCCTTTTTATTTGGCAAAAGAGTGAAAGATTGACATCTAAGATTTCTAGGAAACAAGTATTAAAATTTGCTTGTTTAAAAAGTAAATTCTTGACTCCTCTGAAGTTTCTCATTCAGTTTTTTTATAGATGCTTCCACTTTAGAATTCCTAAGACTTTGCAAATGGAAGACTAAAACAGAAAAAGAATAAAAGAATAACATAGGGACAATTGAAGTCCTCTGTTGAGTACTGAGGAGTAACATGAAGATGATCCTGCGGAAAGGTGCGTGGCCTCGGCTCTCCTCCTCCACTGCATAAGGCTTCTGCAGTGCAGGGCACAAATGTCTCCAAAATGTGTATTCAACAATGTGTGCCAAAGAAACTTTCACAAAGTCAGCTGCAACCAGTTAGCAGGAAGCACAGGGAACGTGCATCATAAAAATTTCCAGTAGGGACATTTGCTCATGAGGTAAAGCAAGAATTGGAGAAGAACAGGTAGGATGGCATTCTCCAGGAGGCTGTGAAGGCAAAGATTAGGGAAACAAAGCTGGAAGGAAAGAAGTGTGATCAGAATAGCCTTAAAAAAAAAATCAAACATGCTCTTCCCCCGTGGCAAAATTCAGCAGCAGTTTTCTATTCCCCATGGTGCTGACAGCTGCCCACTGCAGCTGTAATCCTACCACAGTGAAGGTGAGCAAGAATGCCGGAACTGCTTCCTATACGCTGCCTTTGGTAGACACAGACCTGTCTCCTACATGATCCCCTCATGCACAAGAGAATAATTGTTAGGACTCAGTAGGAATATACATTTATTTTGAAAATATTGAAGTAATTAAGAGCTCAACTGTATAGAGTAGAATCTGGAACTGAAAAATACATGCATTTGAACTGATAGATAAATACTGAAGCATATATTGCAAATCATGATTAGGGCAAGGCACAACAGCAACAAGGACAATATTAATAATCGTCAGCATTAATAAACTGTCTCTGCGTCCCAGGAATTGTTGTGAGCCTTTCCATGTTCCATCTCATTGAATCTTTACAATAACCCTTCTGCAGTGGTTCTATGAATATTCCACTTATCAGAAATTCACCATGCTGAACATTCAGAGTGAATTCCCTCACAGAGAATTCTGTGAATCTTCTTGCTCAACAAACCCTAGAAATGTTTACTGGGTTTTTTGTTTAATCTAGCACATATTTGTATAGGATTTACACCTGTGTTGAAGGCACTGATCTAAGAATTTCTTAAGTATTTACTCATTTAATCATCATGACAATTAAGATTCTCATTTTGCAGCTGTGGAAATTAAGACACCAAGAGCTGGTGAAACACACTGCAAAATACACAGCCAGTAAATGATAGAGTTGGGATCTAAATCGCAACAGTCTGCTTTAAACACTGAAAAAGGAAAATGTTTTATACACATGGCTGATGCTCACATATTTTGAAAATACTCATATTTAGTTAACTCATTCAATTTACAGGGACAGGGAGAGAAATGCATGGAGTACACGGCAGTGTGAGGGAGACACTGAGGAAAGGACATCTAACGTGTAAATGAATAGTCAATTTCATGGCTAATACCTAAAGATAACAGCTCAGAGTTTAATAATCCTGATATTTTTTCACATTTAGCAACAAAATAGACTACAAAAATCCTACATTTCTACTTAATTGTCAAAGACTACATTTCAGTTTAGATCTTCTACCTAAAATGTTAACTAAATGTTTTAAGCATGTTTTCTAAGCATACTCAAACATTTTAAGAAACCCCTTATGTTTCAAATAAGAGATTCTGACCTAAAGACATTAATTTTTGACCTGAAGAACTGCAACTACTCCAACACAGACACCACCATCACCTGCCATGCAAGGATGGGGAATTAACTTTTGCTGACAGGGTTTTGAGCATCTGGTCAAGAGGCCTGTTCCTGGTAATAAGAGACCTAAAAATGTTCTAAATATGGAGGCAAAGAAATCTGTGCTTTGAGGAGGAAAAGGAGAGGAAGTCTGTTCATCTTGAACAGAAAGAATGAAATATTGGGGGCTCCTCAGATAGCCGGATCCAAGATTTACTTCATACGGTGTGTCTAGGAAGACTGGACTCATTTCTATATAGCAACCATGAGCTCCTGTAAGTCCTCTGCTAAATCTCAGCACAGAACAAAATAAGCCAAGGATCTTTGAGTGGGCCTATGTGCATGGGTAAAATCCCTGTAGAGGCAAGTGGACCAGATTTCTGTGTTAATAGTGACACACAGGGTCTGTGTCAGATATTAGATTTGATTTCAATTTCATTTTTAAAAACTATGACATTTTAGTTCAGTTCCTTGAATACAACAAAGCAAGAAATGGAAGTATGTTGTACATTGCCACAACTTTTGATGGCCTGGTATTTAATGCATAAATTTTACTCAGTTTTATTAACAACAACAACAAACCAGTTTCTCTTGTTGTTTGGCCAGGGGTCAAGCTATGAAGACCAATAGATCTTAAAATCAGATGAATGACTTAAACAATTATACGGCAGAATCTGGTAGCTTATCATCAAAATCCATGCTCTCTTTCACTTCCTGGTGCACAGCTAAACTGTTTTTCCCTGAGCATTTTTGCAATCAGCGTGGCCTCATGACTGAATTCTGGCTACCTGACATCAGCAGAGGTAAACGCCAGCCCTTCCAGGCACTGATCATTGGAAACTCAGAAGCACACACCTTGATGACCCCTTCCCCCTGGCCTACTGGAACAGAAGTGATCCCCAAAGTGACCTTAGGTTCCACATGTTGACGATGTCAGAGGCTCCTTCAGCCTTCATCACTGAATAACACTGAGTGACAGTCACCTGCAGACAAGAACACCCACAACAGACTGTGACTTGAATGAACAAGAAATAAACTTCTGTTATGTTCGGCCACTGAGATTCTGGGATTATCCTAGCGTTCTCTTAAGTAACAAAACAAACTGACTCCTCTTCCCCTACAATCACCACCTATTCCTGTCCTTTGTAAAGAACATCTTTGAAATGTAGAACAGATATGAACTGCATGGGTTTAAAATTCAGGCTACAACTCACGTTTAGGTTTCTTATAAATATGTTTTGTTTGCTACACAGGGATTCTAGTTTAATGCATTTAGTTGCCAGCATTCATAAACGAGGAGAATTCACACTGAGATTTGCATTTTCATCTTCTGAAAATCAGCTAACTGCCACCTTTAGATGTGGGTCAGCTGCCTCCCAGACCAGTGCTGCCTGCGCCGGCCTCCTTCCCCCTTCCACGAGAGTTACCTGGTGATCGACTACAGTTAAACTCGCCTGCTCAAATATCATAAATAACCGTGGATTTAAAATCATGCAATACTAGCTAGACTATAATAACAGTTAGGAATATTAACTGTTTATATATTACGCTTGGCTTTTTTAGTTGAAAATTACAGAAAGAGCCATCTAAGATTCATTACTATGTTTGCTGCCCTAGTACTGTTGGTGCCCCCCTATATTTCTGTCGGTATTGCCTATACTGAATCAAAGGTAAAATCTCACTTTAGAATTAACTCACTGAAAAATAAATGGTAACATTGTCTCATCCTCAAAACAAGAAAAATTGTTTATCAAATCATTTCCCTGGTTTTACCAGTAGCTGTTAGAAAGTTGAAAATTATATTTCTATTTTGAACTGTATTGAATGAGAATTTATGAGCTGTACATGCATATTCTATTTTTTGCTACTATTGCTATTTTGTTTTATTTTGTTCTCATTATTATTTATGTCCTTTTTAAAAATGCAACTTTTTCATACATGCATTTCCTATAAACCATCCCAAATTCTTTGTAAAATTAAAGTATAAATAAATAAGTTCAGTTAAATTAAATACTGTGGTTAATATTAACATCATGGTTAATATGTAATAATAGTACAAAATTTGTCATGAGAACAGCTAGAGTTTTATATTCATAAAGTAGCAAGACAGCCAATTGACATCTAAATTTTTATTTGATTTTGTTTCCTTTTGAAAATAGGATAAAATTATTCTAAGTAATTTGTTAGGATCTTTTCTAGATAATTTCCTATAAACAAAGAGACATGTTTGATTACTTGTTGTTGTTTGTTTGATTTGAAAAATTAACATTAAATGGAGCCAGGTGTGGTGCCATATACCTGTAACCCAGCATTTCACAGGCTGAGGCAGGAGGATTGCTATGAGTTTGAGGCCAGCCTGGGACACACAGTGAGTTTCAAGGCTAGTCAAACAAACAACAACAACAACCACGATACAAAAGTAACACTAAATGTCTGCTATGACATTTACACATTCTCTTATTTATTCCTCCATTCATTCAACAAGCACCTACTGAACAACTACTCTGTGATTAGAACGGGGTATGAATAAAGCCAAGTCCCAGAATTCAGCTAACAGAATAAGAAAAAGACTAAGAGAGAACTTTCTATTATCTGTACTACAGGGAGAGACAGCGTTAGCCTAAAGAGTCAGATGTTAGTTGCCTTGGGCAGATGAATACCAGGGAGAAATGGGTAACAGACACTGAAGGGCGAGTAGTGAGTGAGGCGGGAGGAAAGGCCCACTCTGAACCCAGGACCGTCCTTAGTGAATCCCAGTGCTCACGTCATGCCGCCTCTATGTGCCAACTGGCAGTAGAGGGCTCGGGGGAGGGAGTGTCAGGAGATGACACTGTGGCCAGTGAGCCGCAAGACACTCCCATCACTGTATCTATGGTCCATGGAAGCGTCCTTGAGAGAACCACACGAGCCATATATGGACTTAGTTTTCATCTTTTATGAGTCATTTGATTTAGTTTGGTCCTGCACATTTCAGAAGGAATTTTAGTCTAGCTTGAAAAGGCAAATATATTAAACAAGGGGCACAATATTAGAAGCTGAAATATGTAGAGGGAAACCAAAGGCAGGGAAGCCAGATGGGGCAAGTGAGAAGCTTGTTTTGCAAACACGCCCTGACATAATCACTTGTTAGAGGTAAGGAGCCAAGTTGGCTCTAGCCTTTCTGACTATCAGAATCACATGGATAAAAACAAAAATGGCATCCATGGAATAAGATCAAGTCCAATGCTCAGTGGAAGCAGCAACACTGCTGGCACAGAAAGGCACGCTATCTGATACAGCAACAACTGCCCTCAACAATATTCTGACAATAAAAGCAGTAATAAGCTTCAGTTTCTTTTAGAATCCTATCACATATTTTGAGGCAATGAAATACTACTCAGGCATAAAAAAGGATAAACCTGACACTTTTATAAGTAAGTGGATGCAACTTGAGACCATACTTGTAAGTGAAATAAATCAGGCTCACATGTGTAAACATCGTGTTGTCTCCCTGGTATGAGAAATTGGAAAAGTAAATAAGGTGTAAAATGTACAACAGATATTGTGAAATGGGAAGAAATTGTTTAAAAGGAAAAGGAGCTAGGATGGGGGTAAAGGGGAAGGAAGAGAAAAGAGAGAAAATGCAAGTTAGCAATACAATGAGTGTCTCTTATTTTATTGAAAAGAAAGGTTCATGCTAATTTTTTATGCCCATATCTTGTATTCTGAGTAACTTTTTTGGAAATGACAATACAGAATGCATTAACTCTTGCTATTCTTCTATTATTGTGCTATAAAATTTTGTTTTACCTTTTTTCCAAAAAATAAAATAAAACCCTACCACATTAAATAATCAGCATTAGACTGTCTCCTTTCCCTGCCTTTCAAAAAAAACGATTCTGCGGCACTTTAATGGAGTCTAAGAATGTGTCTTTGCTATCTCTCTTAATCCAGAAAAGCTTTAGGTTGTCTATCAAAAAAACAAAACAAAACAAAACAAAAAAACAAAGAAAGGACTATATATTTATTTTCCTTCCTTTTATCTGAGCTTTTAAAATCTAAGTACTGAGTCCAAATATTGACTCCTGCTCAGCCCCTGGAGTGAAATTAAACACAGAACTCTCAGGTGGACTTGGCCAGGTGAGTTAGAATTAGAACCTGCATCCTCTTTTGGAAATGTGGACCTGAAATGATATTCTTGAATTGAAAGGTTGTCTGTATTTATTCAACTACTCACCCACACATTGACTGACTGATTCAATAAATACTTGATGGGAATCTACTCCTTAGAAGATACTGTGAACTGGACTCCAGCTCAACCCTCTAGAAGCTTGCAGTTTAATGAAGGATGAAGACAAAGAAATAAACAATTACACAACAAAAAATTGTTTCTGTGAAATGCTTAAAAAAGTCCTCACCAGGGGAGGAAATGGGCCATGAAAATATTGATTAATTAACATCTTACTATTCCTTATGAAAGAAACTGACAGCTAAAATGGCTTGTTCTGTAAGAGTTTATTTTGGTACATAAAAAAATAAAACTTCATTTTAAAATATATTCATTAATCTGATAATAGCTTTAGTGGACACTTACTGTGTGTCAGGCAATTGGTAACTGCTTCAATATATTACCTTACTCCACAATTCCAAAAGTACCTTAGTAGGATGTAAATTGTTAGCTTCTTCCCACAGACAAGAGCATTACAAGTTAACGCCCTTTGGAAGGTCATAGAGCTGGGGTAGCAGGGCTAAGGGTCAAGCCCAGGACCAATTCTCCATATGTCCTGGATTTATCCCCCATTCTAGCATGCACCATTCAGTATCATCTGGCTATATTCATGAATAATCACTGAGGAATTTTTCATTTAGATTAAATATATCTGACTCTAAAAAAAAAAAAATGACCCACAAGAAGGAAATTTCCCCATTTTTCCTTGGTTCCAGATAGAATTCTGAAAACTTCTGCTGTTAAAGTCTCTCAGGTTGATTAATTCTGCCACAAGATCTAAAGAATGCATAAAGTTAAAAGATCAGAAAAAATATTATGGCCACCATATGTGCGTTGGCATATATGTGCATCAAAATTTCTGAATTGGAAGTGAAATAAAGCTTAGAAATAGGGGCCCTAAAGTAAGAATAACTGCATTAGGAGTTTTGCTCCATTAGAATGTTGGCTATTTGATGAAGGCAAGGCTCCTAGTGTCTTGTCTCTCCTCTGTCTGATGGAAGAGGAGTAATACTGACCTCACCACACTACTGTGAGAAACAAATGACATAATGCAGGTGGGAGCGTGTGGAGCAGTGTATGTGGTTTGGTGACTCTAAGGTGCTAATGACTTTCACTTCACAGGAGAATTGGTCATGACAAACTTCAGGAATGAAGTGATGCTTCCAGAGCACATGGAACTATGGGATGCAGAGAGGAAGGGCAGGGAGATCATTTTGGTTCTGGTTTATCAGCTGGACAAACAAGTACCCTTGTGCTGAGATGTCCTGAGATCCCCACAGTGTGTTAAATAGGCAGCAGGAGGGCCTGGGCTGGGCCCCGCTGGCAGACTCTGGTTAGAGACAATGAGCTCATCAGGATGGGGGGTATGGACTGCAAGGAGGAGGACCTTTACTGGCCAGTGCAATGCTTCTCAGATGTCACCCAGCACCCGAATTCCCTAGGGGACTTTTAAAAACACACATGGGTAGATTTCCATCCCGTGTATGATTCAGGATGCACGGAATGGGGACCTCCAAACCTGCATTTCAAACAAGTCTCCCATGATGATAATGCTTTTGGCTCAGGCTCCACACACTGGAAAGCACCAAGGCAATGTAAGAATTATGGCTTCTCAGTTATAAACAACTGAATCTGATTCTAACCAATTGAAAGAAAAAGGGAGTTTGGGGAATGGTAATTGGATGGCTCCTAAAAGTTCTGAGAACCTCCTTCAGAAATACATCTAGAACAGTTCTGGTCCAGAGAGCATAAATTCCTTTGCCATTACATCTGAGCATCACTGGCAGAATATATCTCTTTCTGTTATCAGTGTGTAATTGTTACTTTTCTCTTACTCACCTGAATTGACAGGCAGATTCCCTGCAGAAAGACTCCATTTGACTTAGGGCATAAACCTACTCTCGAGTGACTGGCTGATAGAGTATTTTGAATCACAAGCCCACCAAGAGAACACACAACAGGAGAGACACAGTTGGAAAGTAAATCTGATTTTTATCACAACAGATGTGTTAATGGATGGTGGTTAGGAGGCAAAACAAAACAAAACCCAAGAAAACCACCCATGTAGGAAAAGATCAATACAAAAAAGGTCTAGCATTTTAAGGTAAGGAGAATCAGTATGTGCTGTTAACTAGAGCTCTCATAGATACTTGATTTAGAAAGTAAAATGGCAGTTTTTAGCTCTTCAAATAAAGGGAGAATTTAAACCAACTCTTTGGGAAAGTTCTCAGGGGTGCTGTAGTGGTACAGACTGGAGTTTACAATTTCAAAGACAAATTCATCTGTCCTGTAGATTGGAGCATGCTATACAGTTCATATGAAGGATTCCTTCATTTGGATGTTATTAACTTTTTAGATTATGAAATATTTCAAACATACACGACAGCACAGAAAGTAACAACTCTTGAATGTCTTTGGCCCAGTTGCCCAGGTTACTATTTTTCAGACAATCCCATTGAATGTTATAGAACTTTGGCCCTGGACGAGTCTCGAGGGTAGCAAAGTACAAGAGGTGGTGTGGCCACCAGGATGGGCAGGTGGTCGTGGGCGTAGGACAGCCCACTATACTTCTGGACTATTACACATAACCAGGTTATTCACGATAGAATAGAAATGTGGATTAAACACTGAGGCCTCCGAATACTAAAAAAAGGCAAGAAATGGACTCAACTATTTCAAAAACATTAATTTTAAAGGAATTCTCTCTCAGAATAATTGTTCTCTTCTCAAATTACCTTCACATGAACAATTATCTTTAACTGATTATAAACATTTTCTTCAAATACCTGTTTTTTCCTGTGCAGATCTTTAAATGTATCAGTAATCATGCAGGAGGGACTGCAACCAATGCCCAGGGCGGCTTAGCCACGTGAACGGCTCAGTCCGGGGCCCCTCCCATGTGCTGAGGGAGCTAATCTTTAAATTTTGTTCTTAAGCTGGGGATTTAGCTCAGTGGCATAAGCTGAGTGAGTTTGATCCCCGGTACCAATAAATAAATTAATTAATTAATTAATTTTGTTTTTAAGTATAAACAATTACAGAGGTGTGATATTAATTACCGCAAGCAGACAGTTATAATTGGGAGATGGGAATAGAAGGTGATGCATTTGATTTTGCATTTGCTGAACCTGATATGTCAGCAAGAAATCCAGGTGATCTTTTCCTAGGGGAACTAAACTTGCACTGGCAGCACTGGACAGGAAAGCAACTCTCTTTGGAGCTCTTCGGTAAAATTCATTCAAATCCTTCTTCATGTGTAAATTAGGAAGTTGGGCTCACACGTTGGATACCAGTGGCGTCTTGACTGGGCAGTGTGTCATTGCGTGGGACTGTCTCATACATTAGGGCACATCGCCTGCTCTACCCACTAACCACCCAAACCCTCAGAAACTGTAGAGCTCCCTGCCACATCTCTGAGCACCCTTAGGGAGATCGTGTGCTCTCCTTCCAGTTGATAACCAGTGAGTGTTCTGGTATTCCCTGTTGTACTCTGAAGTCCTTTTCCTGGAAAACGAGGGGCTCTAAGTCAGGGTTACCCCCCAGCAACAGTTTCTGATGGTCTGAGGAGGCCACTCACATACAGGGCCCTGCTTCAGAGCAAAAGGTCCCCCAGCCATGCACAGGCTTCAAGTACTGCTCTCACCACCCTCCTGCCTTCCTCCTCATTACGTGGTTGATTTCAGCATAGCTCCTAAGTCCTCACTAGACAAAACCTGGCCAAGGAGCACGTGGAAGGGAAGAGGTGAAACACTGTGATTGCTTGATCCTCTATTCCCATGGGGCTTTGAGTCAAAAGAAGAGATTCAAGTTTTATGTCCCTTCTCAATAATGTCCTATATGATCCTTCCATTACAAGTTTATTATTGCGCTTAGATAATATGGCATAATCTTGGGGGTAAGACAAGTAGATATAATAATTGTTGTACCTTTATCAGGTCTAGATTCCCGATCTGGAACTCTATGTAAATTTTATTATGGTTGTAAGGTGAATATATTAAACTTTATCTTTTCTGATAAAAGTTAAAAAGAAAAAAAGAAAGAAAGAAAGAAAGAAAGAAAGAAAGAAAGAAAGAAAAGAAGGAAGAAACCAAGGTCACATTTAGGAAGCTCAGTACTTGGTTTACTGCAATATGACAACAGTCTCCCAATCTGCATTTTTAGGCACCATTCAAGGTCAAACACCTTTGTAAACTGTTTTCTGCATGATAATACCTCCAGGAAATAAATGCGTTTAACTTAATTTTGTTTCCAGCCCTCTTCCCCCCTTTTTCCAGGGTACATATTACCTGTGAAGTGGTTTTTCCAGGGACAGTGTTATAAAAAATGTTCATTAAAACACTTAGGAGCTGTAACGAGGGGATGATTAAGACAGGAAAAATTTTGATGGTAGTGGAGGTGGTTGTTTATTTGCATGACAGTGAGAGCAGAAGTCAGATGAACTGATGAATCACTGAGTGAATAAAAAGAAAAAAGGAGGTTGGTGACTCCATTTGACACTCCAAATGGCATGTAGAAAAGATAATTTAGAGAAGAAGCAGTTGTGATAAGAAAATCATTGGTTTCAGAGTGTGATGAGCAACATTTTTAAGTTTTAGGTTTCTTGAAAGAGAAAATAAGAACCAAAATGTACAATAGATATTATTGTGAAATGGGAAAAAACTGCTTGAAATGAAAGAGGAACTAGGAAGGGGAAGGGGGAAAGGAAGGAAGGGAAAAGGAAAAAAATTATAAGAAAATGATACAATAGAAACAGCTCTGTAAATAGGGAGGGGAAGAGGAGTTGAAGGGAGGGGAGGGTATTGGAAAAAAAAGAGGAACCAAAATATATCACGTACAGGTACAAATTTTCTATGATGAATATGATCATTATGTACATCTAAAATGTACAAATAAACTTAAATTTAAAAAAGATTTAGTTTTCCTGCACAAAAATAATGCTCACCTAGTTGAGTTGTTTACAGATTTAAAATAGACCATGTACAAAGCCCCTTTCATAATGTAGGAAGACACAGTCCACTCTCAGTAAATATCATTCTTAATATTGTTTTCATTTTCAATTTTTCTTGCTGAATTGAAGCAAAGTCTTTATAAATACACTGCTATATCAAAGCCTGAATGTTGGACAATTGTAATGAGAAATCAAATATCCCACGGAAGCAAGTGGTCGCAGTTCGGACAAATCTGGGACAGTAGCAGTATGATAGAAGCACAGAATCCCAAAAACTAGGCAATGGAGAAAAATACCACAGGCATCTCCCTGAGACACAAGTGACAGTATTTTTTTCACAAAGAGACGCTGGAGATAATATTCGAACCCCAGTGAATACATCTTTTCTCTTTCAAAAACCCTGAGCTAAAACCTTCCTCCACACACGTGGCTGCAGGTAACGATTCAGCCCGAGGCAGCTGCTTGTGACAACAGTCACTTCAGGGCAGTGTCAGAGGCAGGCCAGGGAAGAGACCCTTGCACCGGGATTCTGGAGTAATGAGATATATACTTCTGTTGGAGGAGGTCACAGTGCCACAAATTCAGGCACAAATCCTTTTCAGTACTGGTCAAGTGAATATACAAGGTTCCAAATGATTTCGAATTTAGAGTTAAAAGCTCTGCTAATTGCCATGACAGATTAGCTTTTCTCTCCTCCAGGACAAAAATGGGATAGTTACTGAGATTTTACCAAGGTAGTTCATTAGTTCATTTCAAACCTTAAAAGAGAGAGCATCAAAATTTACTATTTTGCTCTGTCTCCCCCATCTCACTCCTTTCCTTCCTCCCTCCTTGCTTCTCTCTCTCCCTCTCTCTTTCATTTCCTCCCTCCCTGTATGCTTTTCTTGTTCCTTTTTACAAGTTTTCTATACTCTAGGCTCTCATTTCTCAAATCTGTGTGAAAACTTGGTGCCATGACTGGCCAATATCTTTAATCGAGAAATCACAACAATGGCCAAAATAGATGGAAGAAATGATGAAAAGAATGCCGAGCAAGTCCCTGCTGATGTACTTTATTAAGACATTAGAATGGTTCACATCTTTAGGTAGTGGCTGGGTGAGTGGTTTGTGACTGTGAATATGCAAAGGTACTGTGGCAGGAGATGTTCATTAGCGCTTCCCTAAGCAGATAGAGGCTACAGTATGAATGAAGTTTGCCCTGGAAATTCATGCTATCTCACTCAGGTGAGTACTCGCAGGAGAAAATGGAAAATGATGCAGTCTGATTGCCTTAAATGGCCACTTGCCTAAAAATGACAAGATTGGAGAAGAAAGAAGATTGCTCAAAGTGTGACCCATTGGCATCACTTGACTCTAAAATCACCTGAAAGTGCAAATTCTCAAGTTCTATACTAGGAATCCAGGAAACAAACTTTCTGAGGAATTTTTATGAGGCTTTCTCAGTGATTTTTACATATACTAAAGATTTAGACCTATATTTGATGTGTCACTAACTGGCCTAACTCTCCACTTTCCCTATTCAGTAAACTAATCTGGCATCAGTCACTACCCCTAACTTCCCTCTCTTTCATTCTGATAGGCCATCAGGATAGACCTGATTCAACCGCCTGATTATATACAAGAGCTCAGTTTGTCATTTTGATCATTTGCAAAAATTTGGTTGATAGCAAAAATCCTTTATTTTTAACTTCTAGAATATTTCTGGTCATTTTTCAAGATGACAATGATAGAGTCATGCACCGGGAAGAGAACCAAGAGGTCAACTTGCCTTTCCTGTGAGCCAGTGGCAGCCATGCGGGCCAGGGAGAGAAGCAAGAAGTCAACGCACGCTTTCTGTGTGTCAGTCAGTGTGCAGGCTGGGAGACAAGAAGAGCAGCCCCCCAACCCCCACTCTGTAAGGCAACTGGCTGATTCATAGGAACACAGGCTGAGTTGATAACAGCTGAGGTACAAAACAACTTAATGCTTGTAGTGTTTGATTGACTTTGCAGGCCCAAAGCCAGTAGTCTGAGCATCTGTTTAGAGGATAGCAATATGCAATACAGCAACTACGGGGGATTTCCTTCTGTCTTGTTCTTGAAATCCAATATTGTTCTCATTGTTTTGTTTTGTTCTGTTTTATTGTTTTATTTCCTTCAAAATAAAAAAAGATGACAATGATATACATAAAGGGATTAAAAAGAAGAAAAACACTTACATGGGCTTTTAGTTGTTTCTGGAAAGCCTTTACTTCAGCTTGCAGCTTCTCAATGTACTGAAAGTGAGGAAAGTTTAAAAAGTGAGTGCATAACTCTTCCTTTTACATATTCAAAGTATTCTACATTTGAATAATATCAGTTATCAAATTTTATGAATGACAGTATTATGTCAGCTAGGTGTTTTGGAAATCATCACTGGAGAGGTCATCTCCCCATCCTATTAGTCTTCCATTCTGAGGAAGAGGCTGGGGGCAAAACACACAAGTGTATTAAGAACTAGGAAATGCTTGAGGAAAATTGTGTTAGCATGATGTGCTAAAGTTAATGCTAACCTCTCTCTGTCTCTGTCTCTCTGTCTCTTTCTCTCTCTCTCTTTCTTTATCTCTCTCCCTCAAATATAAACATATCCATATATTCCAGAAACTGATACAAACTCTTTGGGTTGAATAAGAAGTACATTTATATCATGGTACATATAAAATAGCCAGAGATTCAGAGATTGTTTCTTACAAAGTAATTGCTTGAAAACATATGCCAAATTTTTATGATCTACTTGTTTTACACACAGAAACTATTTCCTGATTGAATTTAAGAAACATTTGTATAGTTAATATCATTTATAAAATAGAACATTCACTATTATCATTTAAAAGGATACATACAAAATTTTAAAAATATAACTAACAGAATAAATGTTATGCCAATATTCATTAGGGAATGAAATTACTTTCAGCAAATAAAAATGTTGATATTTACCATCATGACCTTAAATGTGAACTACCAATATGGTCAGAAATGGCTTTGTGGAATTATCAATACATACAAGGTTAGGAAACTTTGAAAAGAAAGACTGTTTTTTTCTTTCAAAACATACCTGGTCTTTCATAAGGACTATGTTTTCATATGGTTCGCTACTGGCTTCCTGAAGATCTGCAGCATCTAGCTTTTTCTCCAGCCGGTGAACTTGCTCAAGTAGTTTTGATTTTGTTCTTTCAGAGGCTGAAAACTGAAGATTTTTTTTTATAAGGCACAGTGATATTTTAAAACCACCTTTTAAAAGATTAACTTACAGATGAATTTTTTCCACTGCTTAAATATGAAAATAACCTCTAGAACATTCTCCACAGATGATAAATGACAGAGAAAGATGAAATAATGTTGATTTTATGTGTTTCTAATAAGTACGTTCTTTTTGGGCATGAGGTGAGACCACATAGAATGACAGAGAACTTGCACAAGAAGAACCGCAATATTCATCCCCATTGTGTTTTGAGGTCGTATTTTATTTGCACAGCTGAATCTGAAACCTGTACTGGGACTTACATGTGGTTCTTGAAATTTAACTCTTGAGGAGGTTCTACTCTCTACAAAGCATAGCAATTAATGTTCCCCCTGAATATTCGTTATAGAGCAGCAGGGTGGTTGAGCTGAAAGGAAATGATGCAATTTTAGGTTAAAATCTAATCAAAGGCAGGTTTATGTAAGCCACAGCCAAAAACTTCCAACTAGTGACTTTGTCTTTGTTTTACTGTTCATTGATTCTTCTTGAGGACAGTGATAGTTTAGCAGCTCCTACTCTTGTACTTCTCTTAAAGAAAGCATCTTGATCTGAGTTTTCTTTCATTCAGACAATTTATTGTGCTTTTTCTCTACAGCCCAGCAACACTTCTGAAAGTCATTGCAAAGAGACCCACAATTTTGTATTTCTTGGATCTCCCTGTGTATTCTTTGAAGCATGGATTATTTCTAAATAACTAATTAGCATTATTCTGAATGTTACATCCTTTCTTAAAACACAGCAACTTTTAAGCAGTTTACCAAACTGAAAAGTCAGTTTTCTATGGAAATCAATTAGACAAAATAAATAAATAAATAAATAAATAAACAAAGAAATATCAGAATTGAGTCAAACTTTTAAAATTTTAATGTAACACAAGTAGATATTAATAAAATCTAAAAAAGACTCTTTTATGAATAATAAGACTACATTTTATAACAAAATAATTGGAGAATAACAATAAACAAATGGTTTTAATAAATATTTACAATGATCCACCCCAAAACAACAGAATACCTTTTTCTCACCAACACACAGGACTTTCTCCAAGATAGATCATATGCTAGCATGCTTAAGTAAATGCAAAAGAACCAAAATTATCCCATGCATCTTATAAGATCATAGTGCAATGAAGCTAGAAATGTATGGCAAAAAATGCATACATTATTCAAACACATGGAAATTAAACAGCACCCTCTTGAACAATCAATGGGTCATAGAAAAAATATCAAAGAAAAAAATGAAATAGTCACTAGAATCAAATGATAATGCCAGTAGAACATGCCAGAATCTATGGGACACAAAGAAGCTGTAACAGGGAAGTTTATAGCTGTGAGTGACCACATCAGAAAAACAGAGCAAGTCCAAATAAATACTCCAGCTACATACCTCAAAAACAACAACAATCCAAATTCAAAGCTAATACAAATAGGAAATTAAAAAGATAGAGTAGAAATTAATGAAATTGAGACTAAAAGATTATAAAGAATCAATGAATTGAAGAGCTGGTTCTTTGAAAGAAAAAACAACATAAATCCCTAGTAAATCTCACAGAGAGAGAGAGAGAGAGAGAGAGAGAGAGAGAGAGATGAATTCATGCAGTTATAAATGAAAAACATGAAATCATATTGCACACTGCTGAAATCCAGAAGACTATGAGTAACTAATTTGAAAAACTGTACTCTAATGAGTTAAAGAATTTAGAAGAAATGGGTAGGTAACTAGGTAAATATGAATCTACAAAACCAAGCAAAGAAGATATAAAACTTGAACAATCCAATAACAGGAAACAAAATTGAAGAAGTAATTTAAAAATACTAACTAAGAAAAGCCCAGGTCCCATTGGATTCACTGCCAAATTAGACAAGAACTGTTGGGAAAATTAAATGCCAATACTCTTCAAACTCCTTAGTGAAATTGAAAGTAAAGGAGTACTCCTAAAAACTAGCATTATTCTGATTCCAAAACTAGAAAAGGACCTGGTCAAAAAAGAAAACTATAGGTTAATCCTTTTAGTGAATAGAGACACAAAAGTCCTCAATGGGATATTGGCAAACAGAATGCAATAAATCATTAAAAAGAACATACATCAGGACAAAGTAGGATTTATCTCAGGGAGGCAGGGATGGTTTGACATATGCAAATCAATAAATGTAAAACATCACATAAACAGAAATGAGGTAAAAAAAATATGATCATCATTGACACAAAGAAAGTGTTTGACAAAATACAGCTTTCATTATTCAAGATAAAAACCCTGAAGAAAATATGAATAGAACCTTATCTCAATCTGATAAAAATCACTTATGGCAACCAATGGGCAACATCACATTAAGTGAAGAGAAAATGAAAGCTTTCCCTCTAAAATCAGGAGCAAGTCAAGAATGTCTGCTACCTACTCCTGTCCAATATAGTTCTCAAAACATTAACTGGAACAATCGAGCAATATACATATATATATATATATATATATATATATATATATATATATATGGAAGAACTCAAATTCTCATTATGTGCAGATGACTGATTCTCTATATAGAAGACCCAAAAATTCCACCAAAAGATTCCTAGAATTAATAACCAATTTCAGTAGTATAGCAGGACAAAAAGTCAACACACAAGCATCATGAGCAATCTTGTATTGCACACTGAATAGCTAGAACCAATATAGTCAAGTTAGTCATACTTCCAAAGTTGCATTAAAAAATTTTAATGAAGTCCCAATAAAAATGCCGACAATTCTCACAGAACTAGAGAAGACAATCCAACAGTTCATATGGAACCAGAAGAGACTTGCAATGGCAAAAGTAGTTCCAGGCAGCAAGAGTGAATTGAAAAGCATCACAATTTCAGGTTTCAAATTATACTACATAGCTTCTGATAAAACAGCATGGTACTGGCAAAGAAAAGAGATACATGGATTAATGGAACAGAATAGAGGATGGAGGAACACCTCCAGGTAGTTTCCTGATCTTTAACAAAAAAGTTAAAAATTTAAACTGAAGGAATGATAGACTCTAACAAATGATTCTGGGAAAACTTGCTATCCACCTATAGAAGACTGAATCTATACTGATATCTCTCACCATGTAATAAGCTAAAATCAAAATGAATCAAGGATCTAAATGTTAAAACAGAAACAATCTGCTGGAAGATAAAATAGGTAAAACTTTCAAAGTCATAGACATAGGCATGAATTTTCTGAACAGAACCTCAATTACATAGGAAAAATACCAAAAATCAACAAATGAGATCATATTAACTTAAAAAAGCTTCTACACAGCAAAGAAAAAAAACAAGAGATTGAAGAGACAAGCTACAGAATGGGAAAAGAATAATTGCCAGCTACATCTTGGGCAGAGGACTAATATCCAGAGCATATAAAGAACTCAGAAAAATTAAACCTTCCAAAATAAAAGACCCAGACAAAAAATGGGCAACTGAAATGAACAGACACATCTCAGAAGAAGAAATAAAAACACTCAATAAAGACAAAAAAATGTTCAATATCTCTGACCATTAGAGAAATGCAAATGAAGACAACACTGAGATTCCATCTTACTCCAGAGAGAATGGCTGTCTCCAAGAAATCAAATAACAACAAATGCTGGTTATCCTGCAAGGGAAAAAGAAAGCATCTACATTGTTGGTGGGAATGTAAAGTATCACAATCATAACAGAAATCGAAATGGAGATTCTTAAAAAAATAAAAGTAGGAATTCCATTTGACATAGGTGTCCCCTGCCAGGTATCCTCCTCAAAGAATTAAAGACATCATATCAGAGTGACACAGGCACATTCATGTTTATAGCAGCACAATAGCAAATTTTGGAAGCTACCTATGCCCATCAATAGATGAATGGATTAAGAAAATGTGGTATTAATATGCAAAAAAGTACTACTTTGTCATAAAGAAGGATAAACCTGAATAATTTCCAGGAAAAATGGATGCCTCTTGAGATAATAAGTTTAAGTAATGTAAATCAGATGAGCAAATTTAAATATTGCATGGTTTCTCTTATATGAATAATCCATGACATGAATAAAGAACAAAATAAAAGACAGAAAAATAGGAAATGGGGAAATAGATATTTTGCAAAAGGGGAGAGAGAGACCAAGATCTGGAGGGAGAGGGGAGAAAAGGTAGAAGGTGGCAAAAAAAAAAAAATTAACACTGTGACGTACATGTAATAACTCTCCATGAGGAATGTGATCATTTTATACTAAAAATGTGTACTGGTAAAAAATATGTTCAACAGCATTGCTTACTAAGAAAGTGAAAACCCAATCAAAATTTCACAGCAACTATGATGGCTGTAAGTTTTTGAATGGAGAATTTAAAAATGCTGGCATACAGGAACTCTTGTACACAGCTGATATGAATATACAATGTTGCAGCTACTATGGAAAAAAATTTGGAGGCTCATTAAAAAGTTAAATATTGAATAACCATATGATCCAGAGTAAGTCTACTCCTAGGTATATACCAAAGAGAAATGAAAACATACTCCACACAGAAAGTCCACAAAAAATGGTGATAGCAGCATGGTTCATAGCTAAAAGATGAGAAAGAAATGCCCATCAACAGATGAGTGAATGGATAAACTATAGATAAATACATAGATACATAGATAATAAATATTCAGACATAAAAACAAAATATTAGTAATTGCTATAACCTCAGAAATATTGTTAAATGAAATAAACCAAGTGCACAAGGACACAAATGATCTCAAATGTATACCAGAAACCTCTGTACTTGAATGTGCACCAGACATCTCAGAATTGATGTATTCCTATAAACTCCTCATAACTGATTGCTTCTTCACTTCCTTCTCTCAATAAATATGGCACTACCTGTCCATATGTTTAAGTCACAAGGATATTTAAGACTTCTATTTCATTCATTATTTACCTGATCCACCACTAAGTAAAACTATTAAAACTATTTCATTAAAGAATGTGGATTTTCGTATTTGTTTGTCTCCTCTCCTTGTCTGTTCTTCTCCACAGTCTGTACACATACATATGCAGGAATTAACACTGTAAAACAGATTTCTAGTGTCGCTTAGGAGTCACTCAAAAATGAAGTGTGCCTTTTCAAACCTTGTAGAGCTCATGCTACAGAGAAGGGAGAATCCTAATTTAAAAACAAAAGCTTCCCTTATGCTAACTGGTCTGCACAAAGACTTGGATGATGACTACAAATTGTGAGACTCTCTGGCAATAAAAAACAAAGAAAAACATTTTTAAAATTACCTGTCCTGCCTGTGAGATGGGGAGGAGCCCCATGTCTAAAGATACATTTAGATCCCAGAACTTGTTTAGTTCATTTCAATTTTATAATTAAAAAACAACAAATTCTTCATCCTATTTCCACCCTAGACAAAGGAGACGTTTCCAATTATTCATATTTCTGCCTTTAACTGGTTATTTCCAACCACTTCTGCATTCATGTACAACTCAAAACAGACCTCCTAGGACCCGTAATTGAGAAGCATAGTTATTATTTGTGTTAGGCTGCTAGGGTTCCTGTGAAAGACTACACATAAATTGGCTGGCAGAAACAAAATGTTTATTCTCACAGTTCTGGATGCTGTAAGTCAGATCAAGGTGTTCACAGGTTTGGTTCCTCCTGAAGGCTGTGAGGAAGAAACTATTCCATTCCTCTCCTCTAGTTTGTGGTCATTTGCTGGCAATCTTCAACATATCTTGGTTTTTAGAACGAGCATCTGGTCTCTTCTCTATACTTGCATATTCATGTGGCTTTCTTCTCTGTGTCCAAATATCCACTCTTTTAAAGGACACCAGCCATTTTGGATCAGGAGCGCATCTTTCTCCAGTATGGGCTCATCTTAACTAATTATGTCTGACCCCCATTTCCAAATAGTTATATTTTCAGTCAATGGGAGTCAGGAAATCAACATATGAGTATTAGAAGGACATAATACAACCTCAACACTACCAAATTATTTTGACTGAACACCTTAAATAATAAAGGAACATTTAATTTCTGAGTGAATATTAAACATATTCACTAAAAGGTCAAAGAATAATTGAACCAGCAAGTTAGAGGTCCAGGCAAAGAGATTCCTATGGTTCCTTCCATCTCCAAAACAGTTCCCTTGGCCTTCTGAATAGATAAAAATACTCAAAAGAAAAAAAATGGGAAAAGGGGAGGCAATTGAACATTGACTTGGATATAAAAGTTAAAAAGCAATACTATCAGGTTCTGGGAAATTAAAGTCAGTATGATATTGGATGCAGTGTAACTAAAAAGAAACAGAGCTACTATTGCCAGGTACGATGAAGATAGCTCTTGATGCACAAACTTGAGTGTAGAAGAAATATCACATTTTAATTTTCTGTAAATCCTATTTATTTCAACTGCCAGCCGCCAACTCTAGGCAGGCAATCTTGAGAGAAAAGGCCTTTTGCTCTTTCTTATCCAGGAAAGTCAAATTAATTAGTACCCAGTCAGCTATTTAAAACTGACCCCTATTTGATCTTGACATTTACAAGCAAAGGAAGCCTTTAGTTATGTAACAGGTCCTCAGTCCACACATCCAGTCTGCAACAACAATAACAACAGAAGGAGATTTGTCATCGTGCCTGACTATTCAAAACAACTCATCTCTTCACCAGTGAATTTTTCCCCTTTTGCAGTATTCTCCAATTCATGCCCAACAACCCAGTACCAGGGTTAAGATTAACATCTGCTTAGATAAGAGGTTGTTTGATATTTTTTTAATTAAAGAGGGGGACTCCTGTTATAAAATCAAGCAGAACTCTGAACAAATGTTTTAATGAAGTTCTCAATAGCTAGGTTCCTTGGTGACAAGAAAACCCATTCCATATCAAAGAGACTGCTTGAGATTTTATGGCATTAAAGTAGATTTCAAAATAGGTCAGAAAACAAAACCTCATTCACATAACCTCATGATTTCAGATTGGCATATCAAGCATAATTTCTGAGCATTTGCAGAAATGAATACTCCTACCAAGAGCACATTACTTATTTCAAATAAACTTGACTTCAAGGGATCCACTGTTGCATTTAAACAATAAATAACCAGAACATTTTTGGGACAATCTCAGTATGCACCAAGTCATTTTTAAGCACTCAGAAAAGATTTTCAGTATTTAAAAATTTTCTAGAAATCAATGTTCTACTTTTTATCTTAACGAAAACATAGATCTAACACTAAGATGTAGTGAGAAGAAAACAAAGGGAATTTTTTTTAGGGACTTAGACATAAAATAATGAATATTTTCTTGGTTACTACAGTGAGTCATAAAATTCTAGTTTTGGAGGCTTTGGGTTGCCTGTTTCTTATCTAAGATTTTTTGCAGCACCAGGGATTGAACTCACAATCCTCATGTCTGCCAGACAGGCACTTAAGCCACTGAGGCAAACTCCCAGCCCTAGTTTTTTGAGGCAGGTTCGCACTATGTAGCTCAGGCTGGCCTTGCGCTCGCATTGTAGCCCAAGCCAGCCTTGAACTCACAACGCTCCTCCTACCTCAGCCTCCCGAGTGCTGGGATTAAAGGCGTGCACCACCACGCCCAGCTTCTTGTCTAAGATTTATAACAATACATATAGATATGCCTGGAGAATTGAGTATAAATAGTCAAATTGTTAAAACTGCTAAGAGAAAGCAAACTGTCAGAATTCTCCCTTTTGTGCTATGATTTACTTCTTTCAACCATCATATCTGCTACTTGCACTGTGTTTCATGGCTTGTGGTACTCTTATGTTATCTTCTGGTCCAAAGAGTCCAAAGAGAAAAGTCCCTTTAGTGTTATTTCCTGTTTACTCATTGACTCCAATCAATCTGATGTTATTCTTCTTTGCATCATCTAGGAACTGTTAGATTGATTTTTCAGGGTCTCTTTTATTTTTAAGAAATCTTTCTGTGACTGCTAACCACAATCCTGTCTTCTACATCTCATATTCTGTCCTCATATTGGCTCATTCTGCTTCATATACTGTCAATGGAATTTTTAATCTTGTGGTTATCGGTCTAAATCTGTTTCATGGATTCCACTTCTTTCCTGGGAGTTTCCATCATTTTCCTAAATCTTCTATTTTATCCTATATTTAAATCTTCTATTTAAATCATGGTTTCCATTATTTTCCTAAATGCCTCTAATTTTTATCTGTATTTGCTCTAGAGTCACTAACTATGTCTTTCATTATGGTCACCATATCTGCAGTTTATCTGAGAAATTATTTCTGATTTGGTATTTTCTAGAGTCTCATTCATCTGCTTTGTTATTTCCACTGTTACCACTTCAGGGAGTTCAAGTGAGTGTTTCAGTTTGTTCCATGTCATTGCTCACTGGGTTTGCCTTTGTTGAACTGGAAGTCTGGGGCTGCATCTTGTCTCATTTTCCATTTCTTTTAAATTTAACTCCAGGGCTGATGCTTGTAAATTGCTTATGGCAGGTAACTTGTTTGCTAACATTGAGAAGCCATTAGAAGGAACTGGCTACTTCTCAGAGATGTCCTCCAGGTGTAGACTTTTGGGTTTTGAGTGTACTATAAGATCCTACCTTTTAATTTATTGGAGATGAGAAGTTGCTGCCTATTTGGTCTAGACCCTGGCTCTTTGACACTGGCCTATAGTATTGTTTATGACCTTTAGGCAATCTTAGTGCTGGCATACCTAGAAAGAAAAACTGAATAGAGCAATTATGCCACCTTTGCTAAAGTAGTACAATCAGCAGTAACAATTGCATCAAACATAGCCTAGAAAATGACAAACTGTGGTAACTTACTTTGCCAATTTTAACCGTATGAACTATATTCGTGGTTATATAACAAAATCTAAAACAAACCAGAAAATCATATATACAATAAATATACCCTCAATATGATTTTACTCTCAAAGGAGAAAATTTAAAAGGGATTGGGGGAAAATATAGAGAAATAGAGGAAGAGATTAGAAGCAAGGCTGGAGGACAAATAAGATTATGTGAAGTTTGGGAATCTGGTGAATAACATGGGCGGGAGATATATGTTTCTTTTTTTTTTTTTTTTTTTTTTTTTTTGGTGGCACCGGGGATCAAACTTACAACCTTGTGCCTGCTAGACAGGCACTTAAACCACTGAGCCAAACTCCTGGCAACATAGGAGGGAAAAAGGGAAGGAAGAAATAAAAAAAGGAACAGAACAGAACAACAACATCAAAACTAGAAACAATGTTCTCATTCATATAAAACCAATAACAAAGTGTCAAGAAAAAACAAAAAACAAAAACAACAGCAAAAAAGGAAGAAATGTCCACTTTAGGGAGTGCCTCTGATGTCACTAATAGAGTGGACAGAGCCCAGATCTGTGTTGATTAATCCATGCAAGCCAGGCATAGATTTACAGTAGTGTAGTGGGTAATCTCAGCAAGCCTTCATCTTTAGTTCCGTAGAAGTTCAGGTTGGTTTCTGGCTACGAGGTTGAAATCTGATTTGTTCAGCCTGCAACGCTCCATGTGTGTCCTGCTGACTTGATCTTGGTTTCCTGTTAGTTTGAACTGAGCTCCTTGATCTCCTGCCAATTTAAACTCTGTTCTGTTTCACTCTGACACTGGAAGCTGCTAGTGGAGCCTGTCCACAGCTGCTCTGTGTTGCAAGCTCAATTAGATGACTTCCAGTTAATCACCCTCCCCTGGGGGACATCTGAAGCCAGATAATGTTCCAGTGACTGCAGTCAGCTGCATCCACTGCTTCATTCCACTGGTGCATTTCTCCATGGAGGTCTCTGTGATCACCAGCAGTCCCTGTGTATCTGCAGGCTTGAGCCACCACTCCCACACAGTGAGTCAGGATTCGAGGAGAAAGCACAACTTGCTACCTCCTTGTGTGTTAAGGGCACTCTCTTCACTCTCCCCGTGGGTGTCAATTCTTATTCCAAATCTTTCCTGGGTCCTGGGGACCCACTTTACTCCTTTTCCTCACTTTGCTACATTCCGGTGTCTGGACACTAAATTTCAGAAAAGCTGTTTCCTTGATATTCAGTGTTCTGCTATCTTCCTAGAAGTCAGTATGTACAGGTATAATCAATCCCAATCAAAGTAGCAATAGTATATCTCACAGAAGTAGAGAAAGCAATCCTAAAATTCACTGGAACCAGAAGAGCCTTAGAACAGCAAAAGCAATTCTGGGCAATAAATGTAAGGCAGGAGTTATCACAATCCCTGATTTGAAATTATACTGCAGAGATACTGTAATAAAAAGCAGCATCATACTAGCAAAAAAAGACATGAGGATCAATGAACAGAGTGGAAGATGCAGAAAGAACTTCAAACTCACTCAGTCACCTTATCTTTGACAAAGGAACCAAACATGTTCACTGTAAGAAAAATAGCCTCTTTAATAAATGGTGCTGGAACAGTTGACTTCCCATTTGACAAAGACTAAAACTAGACACATATCTATCACTATGCACTAAAATGAAATCAAAATGGATCAAAGATCTAAATATTAAAACAGAAACACTAAATATTCAGGAAGATAGAATGGGTAGAATTCTTAAAGACATTGATATATGCAAAGACTTTATGAACAAAACCCTGATTGCCCAGGAAATATTACAAAGAATCAAAGCTTGGGATCTCATCTGATTAAAAAGAAACCATCAGCAAAAGAAACCACCAGTGGAGTGAAGAGCCAACACAATGTGGCAAAAATATTTTTGCCAGTTGTTCCTCAGAAAAAGGACTAGTATATAGAATATATAAAGAGCTGAAAAAAATCAGACACCCACCCACCAAATTTAAAGACACAATTCAAAAATGGGCATGTTAAAAGAACAGACACTTCTCAGTAGAAATCCAAACAGCAAATAATTATATGATAAAATGTTCAACATCATTGGTCATTTGGGAGATGAAAATTAAAACAATATTGAGGGCCAGGATTTAGCTCAGCAGTATAAGCACCTGCCTGACAAACACAAGGTCATGAGTTCAATCCCTGGTACCACAAAAACAAACAAACAAAAACAATATTGAGATTCCATCCCACTTCAGAAAGAATGGCCATTATCAAGAAATCAACCAATAACAAATGCTGATGGGACTGTGGGCAAAAAAGAATCCTTCTCCACTGTTGGTGGGAATCTAGAATGGTGCAACCACTGTGGAAATCAGTGTGGAAATTCCTCAAAAAATTAAAAGTAGAGGCACTAGCTATTCCACTTCTTGATATCTTCCAAAAGAATTAAAAGCATCATACCACTGTGATATATGCACACCCATGTTTATAGTGGCACAGTTTGCAATAGCTAAATCTTGGAAACAGCCCAAATGCCCATCAACTGATGAATAGAAAAAGATGTGATGTTTTTATACAAGGGAGTACTACTTTGCCATAAAGAAGGATAAACTTGAGACACTTCTAGGTAAATGAATACACCTTGAGACCATACTCTTAAGTGAAATAAATCAGACACATGTGTAAATACTGCATTGTTTCTCAGTGTGAGAAATCGAAAGCATAAAAAGGACTAAAATATATAATAGATTTTGGGAAATGGGAAGAAAATGTTCAATTGAGAAGGGGCACAAGGGAGGTGGGTGAGGGAAAGGAAGAAACAAGAAGAAAAGAGAGAATAGAAGGAAAAATGGAAAAAAAGGTTTTGTAAATAAGGAGGGGAAGAGGGATTGAAGGGAGGGGAGGGCAATGGAAATAAAGAAGAATCAAAATATACCATGTACAGGTACAAATTCCCTATTTTGAATGCAACCATTATATATATATCTAAAATGAAAAAATCTAAAGAAAAAAGAAAAGTTCCATCGATTCTGGAAACCCTGCAGTGAACACAAAACCTGAGTTCCATAACCTTGAGTTAACTTAGGGCAATAACTTGGTCTTAGTATTCATTACTTGCTTTTAAAAACAACAGGACTCTCTCTCTCTCTCTCTCTCTTTCTCTCTGTCTCTCTATCTCTGTCTCTGTCTCTGTTTCTGCCTCCGCTACAGTCATCATTTTGCTAAAGTCAGGAGCCCACAGGTTACTCTCAGTACATACACTTCCTGGTGGGTTTTAAGGTCCAGTACTATTCCACAGAAGCTCTTTAGTGTGGCCCAGTCAGGTACTCCCCATCATGAGATCCTCCATGTATCTTAATGTTTATCTGTTTGCTTTCTATCTTCCCATTAGAAGTCAGTTCTCTAGGTCAGGGATCTTGACAGCCTCGTTCACTGTTGTATTCTCAATTTTTTCATTAAAAAAATTCCACCCAAAACAAAATAAAAAACCAAAGCCTGGCTTGGTCTTGACGTTGAACAGCCTGCAAAAGCAATAGTGCCCCAAACTGGGTTCTTGCAATAAACCAGAGAGAGCTGAAGGGTGGAATGCAGGGTAAGACATCAGCCTCATCTTTTTCACAGCTGAACTGTACTTTTCTTTACCTTTTTATTCTCCTCTAGGATTTCCTTTAACTTTCTTGTTGTTTCTGACAACTTACACATGATATTTTCTTTCTCCAAATAAATATCACAGACAAGTTGTCCCTCCCACTTACACTGCATAAGACTCCAGCAGGGAGGAGCATCCTAGAATTCAGCTCCTGTCATTGATGCTAACTTGAAACCTGGCACTCTGCCTTGCTGAGATTTCCTCTGTAAACTGCAGCACAGGGGTCCCAGAACAACGTATTTTTTTGATCATACTTCCTACATATTTTCTATATTAAAAAGGTAGCAAGCTGCTAATATATCTTCATGGAAATTTATCGTTATGATAGGCATTTACAGAGTCGAGAAAAATGAAGAAAACTTTTCAGTTGCCTAAATTTGAAATGCCAAAACAAATACACCCTACATCCCATGTGTTTTGCTTTCTACATGGAGTGCCCCTAAGAACATCAATATCTTCCCAGGCTCAAACCCGAAGACTGGGGTTCCAACCGACTGTACTTGCTGAATATCAGAGATATAGACTAGCAAGAAAAAACAGATTAGGAACTCAGGGATAAACAAGAAACAGGAATAAACCTCTGTGGTCTCTCTGTCTCTCTGCTTCCCACTATCATGCCATGAGCTGTTTCTCACCTGCCATGCCCTTCTGTAATGCCACCCTGCCTTGGAGCCAGTCAACTGTTGACTGAAACCTCTACTGACTGTGAGCCAAAAGAAAACTTTCTCCCTTATAGTTGTGGGCTTCAGCTGCGGACTTGTATCTGAGCAATGAGAAAGTAAGACACATGTTTTCAGAGAAGCCTTTAAAAGGGGCTGCTGGGTTAACAGTTACCCATTCCTAGCTTGTACTTTCCTGTTCTGTCCCTGCACTACCTGAAATGTGAAGAAGACTGCAGCTACAGGACCTCTTGGACCTGGAGAAAGGAAACTGTGTTTGTGAATGTGAAACAAAGCTCAGGTCTCTGAGAACTGTGGAACTATTGTACTTTTCCTGGGATGCCTAGGTCCTGACTTAGTGGAAATTGAACATCTAGCTTATTTAGGCCACACTTATCTAGGTTGTCTCTTTTGTGTTCCTAAACCTAATCCTAATTCCATCACTCTGTGTTGTTGGGGACCAGAAAACTTGGTCTGAAGGTCTGGGTAAGTGCCTACGCTTGCTTGAACAAGATGGGATCATTTTAGAAATGCAAATTTTTGAATCTGATTCCAGATCAACTGTATCAGAGCCCTGGAGGTAAGACTATCAATCTGCCTAATAAACCCTCCACGTTCCAGTTTTGGAACCAAGATAAATTGTTCTTGTTCAGTGTAGGAGGCAAATTTTTGATCATTTCCTATTTAAAAAAAAAAAAGTATAGCTTGCTACCAACATTCATTTAATTTTACATAATTGTGCCCTTTGAGGCTGAAGCAAATCTGATTGATTTTCAATGTGAAAAAAATATAAAAATCATTTCTAAACAGAACTTGTCTCTAACCCTAATGTAACAGAAATGTATAGGCAGACTAGAATTTAATAATTCTTTGTGCGGCAAATTTCAAAGTGATCAAGAATGACTGTATTTTGTAAATGGAAATACCACTACTAAAAACAGAATACTATAAATAGAGTGATATCTTTTGTTTCCAAAGCCTATTAACATACCACAGTGGCACAAAATAATAATGAAAGCAAGATATTTCATGGCAAACTTTGGAGTGAAGTTAGGACTATAGATACTGTGAGTTATCTCAGGGTAAACACTGCAGTATCATCAGAACAAACGGGAAGTTGGTTAAAAGTTTCTTCGGCCTATCACTACATAGGATTAACAACAGGGACCTTGATTTTTAAAAATCCTTGGGTTGTAATACAAAATTCATCACTGACTTACTGTACGAGCTTAGGCAAATGACCATGTTTTTGAGTTTCATTGTTTGCGATTGTAAATAGAGATTATAATAGTGCTCCTTATTGACATTATTGTGTGGATCAAATGTTTCTAATCACAGTACCTGGAACACTTAGTGCTCAGTAAATGTTAGTTCTTCCTCTTACGCTCCAACCTTTATAATGCTTTGCAGAGGTCTGGTCCTAGGCATGCATTCCTGTAGGATTTGAGCTTAGACCTCCCTCCTCATCCCATTTCCTTTCTGTTTGTCTTCATTATCACATCTGCTGTTCTTAAAGGTAGAGAACATTGGACTGGGAGATTCCAGGGGAAAAGAAAAAGAAAAGAAATTTTCTTTGCATATAAATAGTCAGATAATCTACTGAGTAAGGATGCAGTAATGCCCTGATACTAGTTTTGTTTTGGGACTTAGGGAATGTCTCTCGTATCAAGTAAAGGAAAACTTATGTCCAACTGGAACATAAGCTTGCATTAACAAGAAAGAAAACTGTTCATAGTGCTTTTTCCAAGAATTAGGAATAAAATTACCATATTCTCCTCCACTGAAATTTCGATTCATTTGGAGTACCACCAACAAACCTGTCTTCATGGATGCCACTGGGGCAAAAATTATTTTTATGTATTTTTTCTATGCTTCATCTTTGTTTGAGTGAAATAATGATTCCAAAAAAGGAGACGTCTCCCACTTAGCTTCCTACCTCCTTACCCTTGCAGCAAGTCATGAAATCTCTTTCCCAGCTAGCATTTGTGGCACACTTAATATGTAACTAATATTTTACTAATTATGATACCCAAAGCCATACCAAAATTCTGAGTGGACTGTTGTTACTGAGTTCTTCTCCTCAGTGGGGGAATGATCATAGACCTCTACTCCTGCTAAGAACATGATGAAAGGACTGGACACCCGTGCTGCTCACTCAGCTCATAGTGTGGGCAAAATCTGACAATTAGCAGAAATAGACAGAAGTTCCAACAGATGAAACAGACAGGAAAACCAAGGGAGAAAGAACTGCAGGCCTTTTTACCAGATGAAAAACTGATAAACAGTACAACAGAAAACTGCATAGTGAGAAAGAGCCAAGTGGAGAGGAAGGAGCTTGGGTAGGGGAGCAGGAGGCAGGGAGGGGGACGCTTTAAACTGGTAAAGAGGCTAAGATTGGGGGAGCCAGAGAATGGCTGTGGTAAGATTTGTGTCATCTTGCAAACGTTTTGAGTGAAACCAGCAAGGAAAGATACGTATACACACATACAAGCACACATGTATGTGGAGCACATGTGGTGAGAGAGACTTTTGTGGTGACTTGGGACAGTGAGTGATTGATTCATTTGTCAAGGCATGAAGAGAGTTATAGAGTTCTGTTCCAACTACTGGTGAGAGTCAACATATTTGGCTATTTACTGAGAACTACAGAACTATCTTAGTGCATTTGGAATGAGATAACAAAATACTATATACTGCGTGTAAAGAATTAATATTTATGTCTCATGGTTACAGTGGTTGGGAGGTCCCAAGATCAAGGTGCCAACTGGTTCACTGTCTGGAGAGCCACTTCCACCTTCCTGGATGGCACCTGCTTGCTATTTCCTCGAATTGTAGAAGGGTCAAAGGAGCTCCCTTGGGCCTCCTTTTTAAAGACAATAACCCTATTCATGAGGCCTCCACCCTTATGATCTAATCACTTTCCAAATACCTCAAAAATGCCATCATTTCAAGGCTTTAATTATAACAGATAGATTTAAGGTTGACACATTCATTCAGACTGTAGCAGTACTAAGAGGCAGAGAGCTATGGCTTCATAATTCTCACAATAGCCCTGTGAAACTAGAATGTTTACCTCCTTCTAGAAAAGACATCTGTGGCTGGGGAGATGAAGTAAATGGCCCAACATCATAAAACCAGCAAATAGTAGAGCAGAAATAAAACTTGGGCTTCCCACATATGACTGGAGATGGAAGCTAGAAACACATGAATGGGAGAGATTCAGTATTGCTACCGACAGGAGTGTTGCTTCATGAACTCTGTCATGGACCATGTCTGGCTCATGCTTCACTGTGAAACTCTGGGTTTTCTTGGCATTTTCTTACAATCTGTCCCTGTACAGTAGTCGTAGGGTCAGTTTGCTCGTGTATAGTCATAAATAGCACTCCTCAAGTCCCCTTTCTTTGTTCTCCTATGCGTACTAGAAGCCAGCATGGGTGCAAAAATTTTTTATGGGTGTCACTAGAAACTTCACTTTTCTTCTCTCTCTCACATTCTTAATGCTTTTAGTGTCTTTCTTATTCCCCCTTCTTTTTCTGTATCTGCTACCCAAGTTCCAGGCATTTGACTTTTCTCCTACTGCTCTTAACCTACAGGAAATATATTCAAGTATTTTCTTATGAAAGCATTGGGGGTGTTTGGAGTTTCCTGTATAATCCAGGATGGGAGTGAGAGTCTAATGATTCTTTTTCACTCTAAGCAGCTGAACTGCTGCAGTTCCTTCTCATGCGTTTGACTACCTAGATTATAAATCTTAATTGAAAGCTATCCTAGGCTTACATTTCTTTTATTTTCACAACAGTAACTTAAATACAGAAGAATAAAGCATTATTAATTATAGTGAAGCCAGAAATTATTCTGTTTACTATGTGACTTCATCAGAGGTGGCTCTAGGCTCCTTATTTCTTCATTTATTTTATTTTATTTTATTTTTCTTTTCTCATAGTGAGCCAAGGGACATCTTGGAGGGGACTTCAGAAAAGTTTAGATAATCTGAGACCCACACCAGGAGATGCCTAGGGTATATGACAATTCCAGACATCCCAACTTCTCATTTGCAGTTGATCCTACATTCTTCCTTAAGAGATAAAGTTTAGAGAAAAGGTTTCAGCTAATGGCAAAATTTACCCTTTTGTCCCAGTGCAAGCCTTTGCCATTTTTTTGATCTCCCACCCCACGTTAGTCCATGAGGCCAGCCCATCTGACCAGTGCTCTTCTGCAAGACTAACATATATGATTTGTATTACCCATGAAAAGCAACAACAATCCCAATTTCCTTGTAACAAGTCCTAAACTATTGACATTTAAAAGAGCCTTAACAGGTAGCACAGGAAGAAGTTTTTCTTCAGATACACACGCGCTGGTGCACACACACACACAGAGAATAATCTTTTGTCTTTAATAATAGACTTTGGCTACTGCAAATGCTCAACACATGGCTTGCAAGGAAGACAGTGGCACCCAGTGGACAAATGTTTGGTTGTTTGAGAAATGTTTTACTCTGAAACATTTTCAAGAATGTTCTTAAGAAAGGTCGGTTGCTCCTCTATTCCCTGAGGTTTCCTTACTCCATTTAAAAGAACATCAATCAATTTAAATTTTTTAAAAATAGGGCAAATGGGGTTATTAGATTTTAGTTTTTCAGGGATAAAACTAGACTAATATATTAAGGAAGCAAAAACTCTTAGGATTAAGCTCTTTGAAAATTGTATTTGACCTGTTTCAACAGTAGCAATGGAGACAGGCAAATCTAATAAAATGCTCAACTTAATTAAAATTGATATTAAAAAATGCCTTTAATGTGTTTTTATGCACCATATGCTCCTTCTCCTCAAACCAATGCCAACTTCCAATTAAATTCACTGAGTTATGCAAATCTGGCAACTTCAAGAACTATACTGCAGGACATCAACACGAACAGATCCTGCAACTTAATGCTATTGTGCAGTTCATTTTGGAGTCATCAAAACATCACATTCACTCCCACCTCTCAGAGAAGTCCTGGTTCATACATCTATTTCCAAAACACCTAACCTGCATTTTACTTAAGCTAAACACTAAGAAGTTGAGTAATAGCCCATTTCCATTTTATATATTTAATCTGCTAACACTGAAAAAGATAAATATATCTAATTGCTTGGTGTTATGCAAAGGGATCATCCAGATAAGAATCTAAAGTTAGGAACTATATATAATGAACAAAATATTTATAGAAAAGGAAAGAATACTTTTATGAGTGAACGAAATCACACTGAAATGAGAAATCATAAAAAATCATTTGATTATAAAATAGTTATCTTTGTGCACAGATGCCCTCTTTTATTTAATCATTCAAAAATTCTTGGTTGGAGACTCTGAATTGTTGTTTTTTTTCTTTTCTTTTCTTTTTTTTGGGGGGGGTTTGAAATGTTACCTTATAATATTTTCTTTGTAATTCATAATCTTGCCAGAGATTGACGTTTATTTTGGAAAAAAAATGCCAAAACAAAGCAAAACAAAACAAAAACAGTTGGCGAGCCAGGAGTATGGCACACATCTAAGATAGAAACTTTCCCAAAAGGGCAACACATTTCCATTCACTGACATGAGTCCACTCGTGACACTTTGCTTCAATCACAGTCAGCAAATATCTCAAAGCAGGGCATGCACTTTTTTTTTTTTTTTTTTTTTTTCAGTTCTAGGGATTGAATGCAGGCTCTTCACACTGAATGCCCTAGCATTTTTTTTTTTTTTTTTTTTTTTGAGGTAAGAGTCTTGCTAAGATCTTCAGCTTGGGCTCAAACTTGCTTTCTGTAAGTTGACTAAAAACAAAACAAAACAAAACAATGAAGGCCAAGTATTTGTGTCTCACTACATAACATGTTAATGATACTTCTTTTTCTCATAACAAGTTCTACTTCCTCCTATGGGAGTTTCTGCAAAACTTTCTATCAAACTGATGTGGTGATATTTTACTGTATAATGCTTTTATTATTCAAAAAACCTTGTTTCTAAAATGCATTCTTATCCAAATCCGTGAAAATTTAATAAATATTTCTAACAATCCAGGGTCTCTTCTGTTCTTTTACCTCTACTGACTGTCATCAGAGTGAGTGCTGGTGGTCCCGTGTCATGGTGGGGGGACACAGCTCTAGGAATCTTGGTTCTCTAGAGCCAATGCCCTCTGCCAGGGGAAAGGATAGTATCAGTAAATACTGTACTGCATAATTTGCAAAGTAAATTGGGACACAATCTATGTCCTTTCCGAGTTTTTGATACCCCCAGCCAATGCATCTGAAACCAGATACGTGCTACATGTGAAGAGCACCTGCCTGTCGTGTCCAGGCTGCTAGCACAGGTCAGCCCCGCGGATGACCTGCTTTGCTTCCATGAGTTTCAAAAATTCGAAGGGAAGTCAATATTTTAAACGCTGTCTCTCAAGTAAATTTTCCTCCAATCATTCCAGAAAACCACTCTGTGATGTTCCTATAGGTTTTATTTTACCTGTGGGCTTCTCAGTTTATAAGGTAAATGTACCTCAATCATTTAAGAAAACCACATACTTAAGGAAGGCTTGCTTACCCCATGAACTGTGGGGAATGAAAATCAAATAAAATATAAATGTGAAAAAGTTTCAAAGGTTGAAAATTTCCGTTCAGATGGGATTAAGTGCTGAATGAAAAGCTGTGTGCACCTTCATGCGCACATGCGGACCAATGGGTAGAGGTTAGAGTATGCGCTAGACTTACAATGAAGCGCACGCCTTTCCAGCTCCCATGACAGGTATTACCTGTTTAGACAAAACTTCAGCCTTTTCTTCTACTTCCTTCAGCCAAATATTTACAAATTTGAGCTGAGCCAAAGCAAATGACTTTTGTTCAATGTCTTTTCTTTAAAGGACTTTCTCTTTAAAAAAACTAGCCAACTATTACTTTTTGACAGTGATCATTTCCAGGCACATCTCAAACCGTTTTATGGACTAAAGACAGGCTAAATAAACTCACACAATACTTCTCTTTTTGACACAGTAATAAAACAGCAAAACATTATAAAAACAAAAACTTTAGAATTTAACAAGTTAGAGTCTAAGGGAAGAGTAAAAAGTAAGACTATTAATAGTTTTAGAAATTTAGAATAAAGGGACTGGTGTCTGATTTGTTTGCAATTTGGTAAATCTGTAGCTTTTTTTCTTAACCTGAAGAGGTTAGGCTCAAAGTGTCACATAACTAGTGGGAGAGGTCACCTAAAAGCCTAGAGCTGAACATTCACCTATCCGGAGGAAAAGGGTCATTTGCACTTAGAGAAGCTTTTATTTCCTCTGATTTCACTTTTGTACCTTGAGAGTTATTAATGCAAAGATACCACATGTTTTAGAATCAAATCGTTCCTCTTCAGAATGTGGCTAGCATGATTTAAATCGGCAGATGTGTAGACTTTGCCTCTCAAAATCCTTCTAAAGCTACCTTTTCAGAGTTACAAAATTTTTATGGGAATAGTTATAGAGTCCATTGAGACTCGAGCACTTCCTAACTATTCTTTGGCTAATCTGACAATGAAGAATTGCAGGCTAATAGGAAAACTAAAAAGGAATACTTCATATGTGCCATCATTACGACCTTCCTATGTTTTCCCTAGGTGTGTCCTGTTTTCTCAAAATGTTCTTGCTGTCTCAGCTGCTTCTGATTAGCTCCATAAAGAATAAACAGTGTTTCTACACATTTTAAAGGTCTAACTGTTGCTTTATTTCCCCTTTGGTTCAAGATACTTCCAATTTTACACACGTGTGCATTTCCTGGTGATACAATAGAGCCATCTGGTGGTAAATGGAACCAGCCATAAAGATAAAGCATTAATTCCATTCCCATAAGTGCTCATCTTCTATGCTGAACCCTGGGCTTTACCTCTGGCTTCTGAAATAAATGAATCTCTGTGAATGAGGGGGAAACAAATCTTGCTAAATCTCACACACAAGCTGGCTCCTAAGTCAAGCTCTTCTCTGCAGGGCTGCATACTCACCTTTAAAAGTTTGGCTTTAGGGATCAACATTTTGGACTGGAATGGTGATACTAAGGACTAAGTGGGCCAATGATCCTCCCTTTCCCAGGATGATTCTAATAATTTTAAGAGTGAGTCCAAATATTCTCAGTAAGTTTCAAATCAAGTTTTTGTGTACTGGTAGTCAGAAATAAACACACGTTGTGAAACATTTTGTGCTGAAAAGGGGCATTGTCAAGAGGCCAAACTACTCCAAAAAGACTGAGACTGCCTTGTGTGTCTTGCTATGTCCAGGGAGAATCTTCTCATCTGAAGTTTGAGCTCAAGTGGAACTTTAAAAGAACAATTGTAAGGGTGACAAAGGGATTAAAAAAAAAGATTGATATTTTTCATACGTGTATGCACCAATTTCCCAATATGGACATAACTGTTACGTATTGTGGACATACACCAAAAAAAAGAAAAAGAAAAAGAAAAAATCTTCATGAACAAACCCACACAACCGGCTAATTCATTTCTCTAGGACTTTTTATCCAAACACCCCAAATTTTCCATCCAAGAAAACCATCTTCAGTAAGACAAAAACATTTAAAAGCAAAGCCAAATGAAATAGGTTTAACTCAAGAGATTGTTTTTAAATAACATAAGACTGTTGAACAGATAAACTTAAGGAAATTGTTATGTATTATAAAACAGGGTGAGGCCGGAGCAAACCGTGACGAACGCAATCTGTCTCCTGCACCTGTCTGTACCCCAACTGCAAGTTTTGCCTCCTCCTTCTGAAGCTGTTCTTCCTGACTTGAGAGCTTTCCATCCAAAGCTAAAGCTATCCCCCCAGGCCACATCTCAGCCTAGTCTTCTGACTTTTCTGACTCCCTCAAGGGCAAGTGCTTTTCAACGGGCAACAACCAAATGAACAGAACAAAGAAGTAAAAACTAAGTCAACAACAATTTCAGGTATAAGTACAACATGGAGTTAGAAGGTTTGGAGGCAGGTGTGTGGTTTCAAAAACCTTAAAAGTGCTAGATGTAGTCAATCACTCTTCCATTTTGCAGAACGCAAGGGCCAGAGCAGAGAGATAGGACTTAATTCGATTCTGCCTCCAGGCATGCATTGACACATGCAATGTGTGTTAATGATAAACATGAATGGCTATCAGTGGTCATAGTATTGACAGATACATTGTTTAACAGTGTGTCACATGACATCAAAATGCTGAAAATAAAAGAGATATAGCAGTTTTTGGGGATTGAGCCTATGTGTGTATTTCCAAATGATACATTTCAGCAATTTAGTAATTCCTGTTCTTAATTTCTACTTCTTATCTGAAAAAGAATTCTACCCACATATCAAAGTAATAATCTAAACACATGCAACTAAGATGATCAAACTAAAATAATACTGAGTAATATTTAAAACTTAACAAACTCTTTGATCCCTAATAAAGACACTTGACTTTTACATGTGTGTTTAAGTTGATAGCTTACTAATTTTGAAAAATCTTACATGACATTTTAAGGGTCAACTCCTTTTTAGTTAGGAAGCTTTATCATTTGACAATTTAGATAAGGATTCTAATTTTTTCCTAATTTTATTTTTCTTGATTTCGCTACCCTTTCCCAGTACCTTCTCATTATCCCCTTTCTTGCTTTGAAGCTTCAATTTCTTTGTGCTAAAGTGACCTTGCCCTTCTCCTTCAATCACATAAACTGCTGTATCCTTGAGAGCTGCTCAAGGTCTCTGATTGATCAAACTTCATGTGTCACACCTACAAAGGTTCCTGTGTGCAGAGGCCAGACAGTACCTTGCTGGGCATTTAATAGGAAGCCAATAATAAGCGTTGATTGATTGGAGGCTCTGCAGTCAAGGGAGGTGGTTGCACCAGATGGAGTAGTTGTTCACGCTGGGAGGCTAAAACAGTGGCTTCTTTGAGCAATACTTTCCACACATCCACACTGATGGAGAGAGAGCTCTAGGGAAGTCCTGCTGGCCAGGGCCAGCGCCCAGCAGGTGCAGCACAGGGCAAGGTGATGGCTATGAAGGTGATGCAGTTAGAGCTTTATCAAGACTGAATGACAAAGCATCAAGTGAAACAGGCAAATACTTCAACAGATGAAGTCTTCCCTAAAAGTTAATAATTCCATTCACGCTGTAAGAAGGATAATTTGATTTTAAAACCCTAGTTTAAAAAAAAAAAAGAATACCCATAGCGAGGCTTTTGTGACAGCAAAAGATCAAGCAAGAACAGTTGGAAATTCAGTCAAGTATGCAATGAAGAACAAAGCTAATGTAGTAAGTATGTGCATGTGCATTTATTTAAAAGTATAGTTGCTACACAAAACTCACCTTTGTGGAAGAGCATTTTGACATAGATCAGTTTTAGAAAATTTAATATCCCAGAGAATCTGAGATTCCTAATCAGCCCTGCTTAGAGGTGTGATGACTTTCAGCCATTTTAAACACAACTGAAACACAGTTTGCAGCGGCTGAACCTCCTGTTGGATGTCTCATCTACTCACCATTCCCCTCCACTCCTGCAGGCATCTTCCTCACCCTTCTGCCAATGGTGCTTATTTCTTATGGAAATTCAAGTCTTTTCCCAGCTATCACCTTCTCCCATGCCTCAGTCCCTTCTACTGGGCAGACTTTTGTCATTGCTCATCTTTAAGATCAGAATTCAGTGCACAGTCACATCCTTCCTTGTTTAGATTTTGTAGTAGTTTCTCAGGCTCTTGTGTTTTGGATTGCCTCAATAACAACCCAAAATTTAAATCTGAAATGCAAAGAGATGACAAGTAAGGGCTGCAGAAAGCGTCAGTCAATGTGACTGAGCAGGAGGTGGCCTTGGGATGATGCCCCACGATCACTGAGGAGCACCCAGTTTATTTTCTGGAAGGCCATGTTTCCCAGTGACAGTGGAGCTCTGGGCCAGCTATTTCACTTGTCCAGATCTCAGCATTTTCATCTTTCAGTGAAGAGTGTTTCCCAGCAGGAAACAGGTGGCCACTACATGGGAAGGGACTGTTTACAAAGGTGTGGACATTGTGTTGGCATCAACAAAGGAGGGTGAGGTACCACACAGAAGTGCAGGTGCCTTTTGCCTTACCTTGACCTGAACAGGTAGGGAGACAGGAGAGGGGAGCACCACAGATCGTCTTAAAAAGAGCTTGAGGAAAGGAAAGCAGCCACTACCACCCGGGTACAGGTGGTGGAATAAACACCCTGACCTTTTCCCTCTCACTTTCCGCTCTCCTGTCTCTCTCTCTCTCTCAGGTGGAATTCGAAAAGCAACAGTAAGAGAGCCTGAATGCCACGTGTGGAGAGGCCAACTTCCCTGGGAAAGAACACAGGCAAGGAGGTAGAAAGCAGAAGGGAGGATGGGCGGGTTAGGGTTGGACAACAGGACACAAAGAAACCTCAGCTCAGAGGGTTTTAATTCTACTAGTGGCTCCCAAATGCCAGCCAAGAGAGAGCCCTGATGGTTTGTGATAACATTTTCACCAGTCAGCAACAAAAGGACAAAAACACGATTTAAAAAACAATACTGTAAATTTTTCATGAAGCCAAATGGAAAACATTTAGAGGACAGTCCTCTATTTTGTGATTATGATTGGTCCTATTTTGGGTAGGGGATATTTCCTATTTCCAAACTATTGTGTTTTGGTATATTTTTGAAAAACAGTGAAAAATTGGTAGTCCTATGGGAGCTAAGCCTAATTATTTTCATAATTATTTTTTGGATATAAGTTCTTCCTGGTTTATTAAATCTAAATGTGTAAAGTCTCCCACTCTGTGAATTACAAAATAAATGCTGTAACAGGTAGCCTATCCAGAATTATGGCCCATGAAATCCCCTGAAGCTAGCACAAGGTAACTGTCTATCCAGTTATTTGCCTTAGCAAGATTCCAGGATTCTATTTTTCTAAGAAACACACACGCGTGCACACACACACGCACACACACACTCTTTCCCAAAGATCTGCCTTTCGTCTTGTGAAAAATTTACTACTTTTTCATTCTGTACCAGCACTGATAGAATAAAAAGGTGTTGGAAAGGGATTGTTGACTCTGATTTTAATTTATAAGACGACTGTTGTTATGGAGGTGAACACGGCCGTGTGACATTTGATAGCTTCATCCATAGCTTTAAATAATGGTCCCCCCAGAACACTTAAAATGCCAGCCCTTATTTCAATCCAGTTCAAAGTAATTTAATTCATTTTCATTTAAAAACATTTATTGAGGGTTGTCAGGTGCTCTGCTAAGTAATGGGGAAATAGTGACAAGAGGAACATGATTAATACTCTCCTCAGAATTCTCAGCTTAGAATTTCTGCCCTATGCAAAACTTCTGTGATTCTATTTTATGTGAAACTTGGAAGAATGTCAAAAGTTTAGTATTTTTGTGCTCACTCTCAATATATTGCTCTGTGCTTTGGGACCTTGTTCTTGTCTCTTTGATGAGGATGCTGGAAAATGTTAGAAAGTAGTAAAAGGCTGTCATAATCTGTTTCAAAATATTCCAGTTCTATTTCAAATAGCATTGCTTTATAGGTTTTCAAAAATCTTATACAAACAAAATCAGGAGGGACCTTGTAAACAATGTGTATCTTCCATGGTTTACACTAAAGTTAACCAGCTGCGGCTGCAGAGATCTGAATTTGAATTCCTACTATGTTGCACCTCTTACAGGATTTGCTCTGTGACCTGAAACAGCCCTCAGCCACTTTGATTTAGGAACATCACAAACTCCTTTGAGCACTTGATAAAACCTGTGAATTTTCTTTTCATAGACACACACACACACACACACACACATATGGCACACACGTGTATGATTTTGTATATAATTTCAGGGTGTGTAAGTACCCTTTTCAGTCCCATTCATATAAACCAAATTAAGATTTCTTTATTTAAAAGGAATATTATGTTCTATCCACTTTTAGTTTTTATTCTAAAACAAAATGAAAAATCTTGATGAATTAGAGTATTGACACGCTCATGACACCTCTGTTGTAAATTAAGCAGATGAATTAATGAATAATCCTTTCTTCCCAGGGAAATGCCCCAAGCTTGGAAGATACATACTATTGTATTTTTCTTTCTGCACAATCAAACAAGCAGTATACCTTTCCAGGGAAGCCTAGGTTTTAGAAATGAAACTTCACAACAACTGGTATTTATCCATCTTGCTGCCCACAAGAGAGAATTTTTCTAAAGAAAATGTATTTTCTTCCTGACAAAAAAGGAACATAGACAAAGCAAGGTAATATCACTATTAGAAAATATTTTTATTACTTCAAAAAAATAAAGGAAAGAGAAAAATGGGAAATGAATAGGTATAAAGTTTACAAGATAAGAAAACTCAGGAGACTGATTAGGCAACAACGAGAGTATGCTTAACACTACTGAACTGTACAACTTTAAAAAATTAAAATGGTGCATTTTATATGCAATTTATCACAATTTAAGATTTAAAATGCTACCACACAAGTGAATAAAACAAATGCATAATAAAATGAGAGTCTACATTAAAATAAACTCAGCTGTTCTTTACCTACTTAAAAGGAATACCTTGAGAATAAAGTAGAAAAAGCGATTGAACATAATAAAAATGGTAAAATGAAGCAGATAAAAATAAGGTAATCTTTCTAGAGAAATGATTTTAACTTGTCATTAAAAATATCATTTGCTTTTAAATCAAGTTTTCAGTTAAATGCGGAATAAAGTTTGTAAAGGTGATGCACTGCATACTTCAGGTTGGTGTGTGTGTGAGTGTGTGTGAATGTGTATGTGTATATACACATGTGTGTGACAGGATTATTTTCTCATACATCGTAGACAAGTTTAGATTTTGAATTGTTGGGCATATTGTCCAGCAGTGTTTGTCCATTAGGATTCAGTACTCACTGAATCCTAATGTTTAAGGGAATACATGTGGAAGGAAGATTTTCAAGTCAGCTTGTGAGAGAAGTGACGGAATTTTATTCTCCAGGATGGCTGTGGTTTTCCGAAGTTAATTTTGTTAAATAAATTATTGCTACAATACATAATCAGCAGCTAATGTTTTATTAAGAACAGTGTTCAAAGAGATGGTGAGTATTTTTTCCTGCCAGTGACCTTTAGAATCTAAATAAATCCAAGAAACTTGACTACAATTTTAAGAATTTCCATACTCCAATGATGTTCCCAGAACTTAGAAGGAAATTTTTAGCTGAACTTGCTGTACCATGAGAATCATTTTTCCCCTCCCAGCGTGGCATTTGCACAGACGCCCTTCATACCAAGATCTGAAGGAGAAATATGTTATGCATCCTTTTGTATCAGATAAAAAAAAGTCCAGCAACAATTCCCATAGTACATTCCAATATGATAAGGCGAGCAGAAGACAGATGAGAGGGTTTCCTTTTGCTGTAAATTTCCACTTCTCTTAGGGTCTGCCCGTCAGATGTTTCTAAAAGGCATGGCCACAATATCTACAGGCAGAGGATACCCAACAGTACCTCCTCAGCGAACTTCTGTTTTCTCATCTGTGAAATAAAGACTACTACACCTGAGCTGAGTTCTCAAGTAGCCATTTCCTTGGTTGTGCTGTTTTGACTGTGCAGTGTCTTTTCTTATTGGGAGAATTTCCCACTTCATGCATGCTCACTCCCCAGTGTGGAAGACGGGAACTCCCTGTCAAGCATCATTTGTAGCCAACATAGTGGCAGATGACTCACGTCCCACCACTCAGACACTTCAACATGAGCCCCCAAAGTGGACAAGCCTGATACGGAAAACACGCCAAACAGAGTGGGATCTGCTGAGGCGAAGGGGCATCCTGTCTTCAGAAGCTGCAGTAACTCAAGACTTGGAAGTATGGCTCATACTCAAGGAAAGTGACAAGGTCAATCATTATGCATGATTTAAGAGCAAACACATGAATATACAGTTGGTGAGCACAGAGTCGGTGGTGGCAAACCTATGACACCTGTGCCATAGCAGGATGTTTGTATCCTTGAAAGCTCTGAAAGTTTCACCTCACTGGCCTGTATCCTCCCCAGCCAGCTGACAAGGATTTTTGCTTGGTCTGCTTCATTACTTCCCTTACTTCTTGCTAGACCTGCTTGTTCTTTGGGGCTTCTGAGATGAGAAGGAAGAATTAAGGAAGAACACGAGAACTGTGGAGTAGGGCCAAAGGAAAGTGGTGTTTAGGAAATTATTATTATTATTTTGGAAAACTTTGGAAAAACTATTGTGTGAGACATGTTTATAGGAAAGGAATGAAAGATTTTTTTAAAAGGTGTCTCTGAAATTTATCCCACATGCTGTTTAATTAATGTGATTTATTCCTCCATGTATCATCAGATGAGATGACATTGAACCCATTTATAGGTTTCCTTTTTGAACAATTCTATTTGTAAAAATTCACATTTCATGACTTTTATCTTGATAGCCTTACAAAAACAAGGATGGCATATATTTATTTATAGAACATAGAATTAAATTAATTTTATCTTGCAATTTTCATACAAGTTTATTGGCACCTTTGATTAATATGTATTGTGGAAACAGGAATGTTATTTTTCCTGTAATGGAAACTTTTTGCTATTTGGTCTATGAATTACTTTATCATTATTAATCAATTATTACCAAACATGTATTTTAAAAAGATTAAAAAGAAAACAAAACCCAAGTAAAGATGGCAGAAAACCCTAGAAGGATGCTACAATAAAATTATCATCCTTCATTTTCTTACTATTGCCAAAAGTATTGCAGTATCTTTTAAGAAAGTATAAAAAAAGAGACACCATTGTTATTGTCTATTTTTTTGAGTTCATTGAGTATAGTTGATATCAGATATTTTTTCCCCTATACATAGTGCCCAAAGAGAAGAAAATCTGCAGAGCAGGTCATTTCAGAATTCTTAAACAATAAAAGGACGAGTGTAAGGAGCAGCCGCAGGTACCCTAGGAGAGAGCCTGCGTCCAGTGTAGCCTCACTACTGATCACATGTGATTTTGAGTACTCGAAATGTGCTTACTTTGAGTTGAAATGTGTTCCACACATAGTATGCACACCAGACTTGGAAACTTAGCATACTATATGAGAATGTATGATATCTCACTGATGCCTTTTTTATATTGATTCTGTGTCGAAACGGCAGTATATTGAGTTAAATAAAATATTTAATTTCACTTGTGCATGTGATTGTTTTGCACTACTAAAGAAAACTCATGGCCTCTCACATGCAAGGCAAGTTCTGTACTACTGAGCTATGTCCCCAGCCCTTTCTAAAAAATTTATTTTGAGTCATTCCCAGGTGGCAACTGGAAAATTTAAAATTACTTATACGGTTAGCTCTGGGACAGTGTCCTTATAGACACTAATGATGAGAATAGAATTAACCGTGTAAGTGAAATAGACTTCAGGTCACATTTTCCAACAGACTTAGACGAAAGTCCTCAAACTCATGAACCAATAAGTGAACAACATATCCCTAAGAACAAAAATGGAAATAGAGTATTCTGGAAGTGCTGTGCAGTATTTTGTGAAAAGAATTTGGGCTATTCTGTTTTGCTAAAAGGATATGTAACAGAATTTTTCTGACATTTATGGTTATGTGCTGAAATTTTTACTTGATACAGAGACTTGCTATGCTTAAATTTTATTAAAATGTTATTGGAGGATTTACTTACTGTGCCTTTATTCTTCTGAAAGTTATTTGAAAAATGACTTAAAAATAAAGTGTCAGAAGACTTTGATGTAGGTGGTCAATGATGATGACTATTTTCCTACCATAATAAAGATTAAGAATTTGGATGATTGTTACTCTCTCATTGGCTGACTGAAATTGTTCTGCTTTGGCTTCTTACTTTCCTTTTGTTTAAAATTTTAAAAAAGATAGCTGTTGGGCCGAGCTTGCGGACAGAACCAGGGTCGGGTCCGCGTCACGCGCGGTGCCCAGCATAGCTCCCTGGGACCGGGAGGCCTTGGCCCCCACCCAGTAGAGGAGGAAGCTCCACCTGCATGCCCCGGGAGGCCGCCCTTCCTTGCTGCGCACGGACCCAGCCTACTGGGTCCCGCGATCCTGCACGCCGCAAGAATCAGCGCGAAGCCAGTCGTGGTGGCGCACGCCTTTAATCCCAGCACTTGGAAGGCTGAGGTAGGCGGAGTGTTGTGAGTTCGAGGCCGGCTTGGGCTACAACGCGAGCACAAGACCGGCCTGAGCTACATAGTGCGACCCTGCCTCAAAAAAACTAGGGCTGGGAGTTTGGCTCAATGCCTTAAGCGCCTGCTCTGGCAGGTGTGAGGTTGTGAGTTCAATCCCCGGTGCCGCAAAA